>OMKP01023133.1:0-24904 GCA_900302375.1 Bathygadus melanobranchus
TCCTGGATTCTTAGCACTTCCATATTTGTATGCCTTGGCTCTTTGTAGGATCTTGTACGCTGGTATGTCCCGGCACTTGAAATATAACTTAGCTTGTGTAGCATCTTATCCTGGCTACCTGCTGTTGTACAGTAAGGAGCCAACCTAGCAACTGTAAGTTTGTAAACTTGCTCTATTGACCTGGCAACCAGGAATGCTTGTAACTTGTTCTATTCTAATTGCAGTCTACCTTCAGCGATATATTGTTGTCTCCCTCTTTTGACAAATGTGTTACTTTTTTGTAAGTCGCTTTGGATAAAAACGTCTGCCAAATGCTCTAAATGTAAATGTAAATGTATCCTGAGCTAGGGATGAAAAATGATGTGTGTACAAGAAGTGATTATTGAAAAGGAAATTAAGATTGAGTGAATAGCACATTTGACTTTTGCCCCTCCCCTGTAGATATTGATTTCACACAAATCACAAAAAGCTATATGCAGTCTGCACAGTAAACTGCAAAGCTGAAGTAGAACAGCAGGTTTAGACATAAAAGGAAAATAAAAATAAACATGATGAATGGCCAATAAGGGATATAACCTCAAAGAATATTCAAATATTTGGATATTCGTTCATTAGGTAGATATTCAAATCTCAAATCGGGATTCAAATGCTTTTTTTTTTTTATTAAAAAAAGGTATTATTATTCTTTTTTAAATAGACTGAGGGACTGAGGGATGAGAGTCCCTCAGTCTGACAGTCAGCGCTTCAGTTGAGGACATCTTTTGTCACAGCTACAACAATAAGACTGCAATTTAGTGCCTTTTATGAGGCACTTTGAAGTCACGGCGAAGGCACACCAGTGGCGAGGTGTGTGTGGATGGCGGAGTCAACTCAGAGAATAGTGAATCACACAGACCAAAACAAAAACCGACATTCCGACCTGGAAAATACATTTCAAAGGAGAACATACTGGCTGTAGCATTGTTATCGGAGAAGCTAGTATTTCGATTTGCTTTTTCCCAGCACAACTCCACAATGTTGTCTTTGTTTTCTATTCAGTGTGACTACAAGTCAGAGTGGAACAACTACATCAGAGGCATCGGTTGGGTCCCCATTGGCTCACTGGGGGTGGAGACGGCAAAGATTGGCGGCCAGATCCAGAGTGACCACAAGTACCGCACGCATCCATCTACCTTCAAGTTCAGTAAGCTGATGGACTCCATGGACTTGGCCCTGGCCACCGCCAACAACCAGATCATGAACAAGGTGAAGCATGCTCACGCCAGATGGAAATGATGCTATACTCTGTTGTTTCAGCTGTCTTTTAATATTACTGACCATTGACCCTTCTTGTTCGTTGTATTTGCAGAAAACATACACTGCTGCTTGGGAGAAGGACAAGCGTACTATCCATGTCATGCCAGATTCACCTGAGATTGTCCTGGCCAAGGCCAATGCCATAACCATGAGCAATGTAAGGCAATCATAAATAATACTGTATAGTGGTTACTATAAGTTACTGTCTACATAGTCATCGTCTGTACTTTTCCTCTTATTTAACAGATCTGACCATGTATGTTTTATTTGATAGATTCATTGATTCAACCATTTTTAACTTTTGCAGAAACTTTATAAGGCCGGAGTCATTGAGATGGCTAAAAACGGCCATAACCTTAAAGCTGATGCCATCCCTATTGTGGCTGCCAAATTGGGGACCAAAATTGCCAGCAACGTAAGTGAAGAGTATCTTACTGTACTAAATGAATTGGAATAGTTACTATTGGCTGCAATTCATCTTATATGTGAACCAGTGCCTGTGAATAACAATGTACACCTGTCCTGCTGCAGTATAAGTACAAACTGGATTATGAAAAAGGCAGAGGCCACCATGTGGGCTTCCGTAGTATCCAGGATGACCCCCTGCTGGTGCACTACATGCAAGTGGCCAAACTGCAGAGTGACAAGAACTACAAGAAGGACTACCACAAGTCCAAGCTGAAGTACCACTCCCCAGTAGACATGATGAGCGTGGTGCACGCCAAGCAGGCCTCTAAAGCTCAGACCAATACTGGGTACAAGCAGGTTAACTCCCACTACACCGTACTTCCTGATGCCATGAACCTGGTGCTGGCCCGCAACATGCAGTTCATCGCCAGCGATGTACGTATGATTCTCTGTGTCTCCTTTTCTGTCTTTCTGTCTCCTTTTCTGCCTTTCAAAAAGGAAGTCTTGATCTTCTCTTTAACAAGAAAAGTCTGGCATAGACTGCAGCAACTAGTGGTTAAAACAACCTAAAACATTTGACAAACATCACATGCAGGAAAGTCAAATAATAGGACCAAATGTTTGCAACCACTGATCCTACTGTAGCCTCTCTGTGTTGTACTACATATATACATGTTTTGTATTTAAAATTCTTAGCAATAATATAACCTTTAAATTCAAGCCAGCTATCAACAGTACATCATTTAATGTAAGGTAATTTCATGTCAGGTTTGGAAAGATTTTGGAGAGATGAATTACACGCTGTTCACATAGACTATATTAATTGAAACTTGATCATTTTGTTTATCTGTTGATCTCTAGAACCAATACAAGAGTGAGTACGAAACCTTCTTCAAAGGAATTGGATGGGTTCCTATTGGCTCACTGGGGGTGGAGACGGCAAAGATTGGCGGCCAGATCCAGAGTGACCACAAGTACCGCACGCATCCATCTACCTTCAAGTTCAGTAAGCTGATGGACTCCATGGACCTCACACTGGCCACTGCTAACAACCAAATCATGAATAAGGTATTGGTTGTAGTGTATTGTGGGGATTACACATTTATGAATGTTTTATGATCAGGAAAATGCATCACTAACAAGGCATTTTCTTTCTCTTCAGCAATCCTATATTAAAGCCTGGGAGACGGACAAGACCAAAATCCACATCATGCCCGACGCTATGGATGTTGTTTTGGCTAAAGCAAACAATAAAAATTACAGCGAGGTACAAACTCCATCTTCTGATTTACCTCTTCATTCCAAAGCAGATCTTATGTTCTGCAAAAAACTAAACAAACAGCACCAGCACACAATAACAGGAGAATGCTGTAGGACTCAGATAATGGGATTGCAAAGAAATGCTTATGATTCTTTCCTCTTCAGAAACTTTACAAGTTGGACAATGAGCTGTCCAAGAAGAAGGGTCACAATGTCCGCAAAGATGCTATTGCAATCCTGGCCGCCAAAGCCGGCACTACCATTGCCAGCGATGTAAGGTTATTTACAGATTTTCACTATACTCAGCTACTGTATTATTCATTTTTGTGTAGGTAATTATGTAATTATGTACTCATTCTGATGATTTGTGCTTTTTTTTTTACTTCAGGTTAAGTATAAGACAGGATACCGCAAGCAGGTGGGTCACCATATTGGTGCTCGCTGCGTCCAGGATGACCCTCTGCTCATGCTGGCTCTGAACTCAGCCAGGATTGCCAGTGATGCGCTGTACAAGAAGGACTTCAATAAGTCCAAGACCAAGTTCCATCTGCCAGTAGACATGATGGCCTTTGAACTGGCCAAGAAGAACCAGAAACAGGTCAACCATGCTAACTACATCACCCGCCTGCACAACTGGACCTGCCTGCCCGACTCCACTGATGTTGTCCAGGCCAGAAAAGTGTATGACATCCAGAGTGATGTAAGTCATTATACCTTTGTATTTATTATTGCCTGAATTTCATATTAATGACACTAAACTAGCTATGGATTTCAACATATGTGATTGCTCATAGATTGTTTATAAAGCTGACATGAAGTGGCTCAAAGGCTTGGGATGGGTCCCCATTGGCTCGCTTGACGTGGAGAAGGCAAAGAAATCTGCAGAGATCCTGAGTGAAAGGAAGTACCGCCAGCACCCCAGTACCAACCATTTCACCAGCCCCATCGATGGCATGGAGATTGTTCTAGCAAAGAACAACGCCTTGACGATGAACAAGGTAGGCCTCTCTCAGAAATGTTTAATATATAATCTACATTCTTTAGATGATAATGTATCGTCCTGAATAATAATCCTGTATAGTGCTATCACTAAATGCTGATGATATATTGTTGATGTTGTTTTGTTCCAGCGTTTGTACACTGAGGCCTGGGATAAGGATAAGACCAAGCTGCACATCAAGCCTGACACCCCTGAGATCGTCCTATCTCAGCAGAATGCTATCAACATGAGCAATGTGAGTTTCCTCTTCACCAAACTCTATTCACATGTTGCTGTGTTCTTTCAGCAGCAAGTATATCACATTTCAGGTAAAAGAAAGGGTGACCTGGTCCATGCCAGTATTAAAATATGTGTCTTTCTTTTCAGAAACTATACAAGCAAGGCTATTTGGAAACCATCAACAAGGGCTATTACCTGCCTGTGGATGCCATCTCTGTGAAGAGTGCCAAGAGCTCCAGAAACATCATCAGCGATGTATGTTAGATGAATGCCAACATTTCAGAATATAAATGGACAGCTGATTCATCATCTTTTACATAAGTCGTGTACCAGGATCTAACTTTTCAACATTTCCCCTGTCAATTCACCAGTACAAGTATAAGACAGCATACCGCAAGCAGGTGGGTCACCATATTGGTGCTCGCTGCGTCCAGGACGACCCTCTGCTCGTGCTGGCTCTGAACTCAGCCAGGATTGCCAGTGATGCACTGTACAAGAAGGACTTCAATAAGTCCAAGACCAAGTTCCATCTGCCAGTAGACATGATGGCCTTTGAACTGGCCAAGAAGAACCAGAAACAGGTCAACCATGCTAACTACATCACCCGCCTGCACAACTGGACCTGCCTACCCGACTCCACTGATGTTGTCCAGGCCAGGAAGGCCTATGATCTCCGAAGTGATGTGAGTCGATTTATACATTGTTAACATCTCGTTCCATCGTTCTCAAGATACTGGGCACATTTGATCCCTTGCTTTTCATGTATGGCCAGGGTGGCTGAAATGTATTCTTCTTTGGCACCACTAGGCTGTGTACAAGGCTGACATGGAGTTCATGAAGGGTGTGGGATGGGTCCCCATTGGCTCACTCGATGTTGTGAAGGCTAAGAACGCTGCAAAGATCCTCAGTGAACGTCTGTACAGGCAGAAAACAGACAAACTGAAATACACAACTGACATGACCTCCATGCCCATGGTCTTGGCAAAAGCAAATGCAGAGGTTATCAACAAGGTACGGAAATATTATGAAAAACTCCCAAACTCTCATTGGTAATGATGTAGTTCAGCAATAGTGATGATGGTAAAATAGGAACCTTGTCTTTACTCTTGCCAATGTGATTTATACCTATTGTTCATTCACAGAGGAGCTATGTGGCTGCTTGGGAGAAGGATAAGACCAAGACCCATCTAACCCCGGATCTGCCTGAGTTGCTGCTCTCTAAAGCCAATGCATACAACATCAGCAATGTTGGTTTGATCTTTATGAAATACAGCAACTTGTATACCTCTATATAACCAACTTTCACTAACAGATAAGATAATTCCCAATTCAACCTATTTTACATCCGATACAGAAACTGTACAGGGAGGATGTAGAGAAGATCTTCAGAAAGGGCTATCACCTTAAGGCTGATGCCGTTGCTGTTGTGGCTGCCAAGCGCGGAAGGGAAATTATCAGTGATGTGAGTGGCATGAATTCTATTTGTTTTACTCATGGGATTGTTGTCAATATGTACTCCTTTTAAAATCACCACAATACTTTTGTGTTGTCCTCACAGTACAAGTACAAGACAGGATACCGCAAGCAGGTGGGTCACCACATTGGTGCCCTGAGTGTCCGTGATGACCCTCTGATCATGCTGGCTCTGAACTCAGCCAAGATCGCCAGTGATGCCCTTTACAAGAAGGACTTCAACAAGTCCAAAACCAAGTTCAACTTGCCAGTGGACATGCTGACAATTGAGCTGGCCAAGAAATGCCAGGTCCAAGTCAACGACTTCAACTACAGGACACGACTGCACAACTGGACATGCCTGCCGGACTCCACCGATGTGGTCCAGGCCAGGAAGGCCTATGACCTCCAGAGTGACGTGAGTTTTGAAAGTTCATCATTTTGTTGAGCAAAGCAAACCCAACTGCTGTTTTTGTCTACAATTGATTGGCAACTGCTCTGTTTGTTTGTATATCAGGCTGTTTACAAAGCAGATATGGAATGGGTCAGGGGAACTGGTTGGGTTCCCATTGGTTCGCTGGCGGTGGAGAAGGCTAAGAAGGCAGCAGAGATCTTGAGCGACATTAAATACCGCCAGCACCCTAGCCACTTTAAGTTCACCGCCAAGACAGATGACATGCCATACGCCCTTGCTAAGGCCAATGCTGAGACACTGAACAAGGTATTTGTGTAATTGAACTAATTGAACATTTACTTTTATTTTTCTTCTTCCACAATGGAAGTATATGATATCTTTTTCAGTGCAATTCCAGTACCAGGGGAATCAATGTATTCTCTCAGTAGCCAAAAGCATATTTACTTAACAGGCTGTACCTTACTTTAACAGAAATCATATATTGCTGCCTGGGAGAGTGACAAGACCAAGCTTCACATCATGCCCGACACCCCAGAGATCATCCTGGCCAAGCAGAACAAGCTCAACAACAGTCTGGTAGTAGAACCATCAGTCTATTGTTATAATAAGAATTAGATCTATATATATATATATATATATATATAGATATATTAGGGCTGTCAATCGATTAATCAGTGATCGCAATATCAAAATTTGCTGGAGAAAGCCCCTAAATGAACATACTTCAACATGCTGAACTACGCTTAATTATTCTTATTGGTCTTACCTATTCAACATGGGAGCTCTATCACCTCACCACTAGTTACACAAGGTTAGTTATATTTCTTATTTAAATGATGAACATAGCCAAAGTTATGGCCATTTAAATTTGACCTTACACAAATCGGATCATAGTTAGCAAGCGGACTCCAGGCGAGAATAGATGGAACAGCCATTGTTCTCACTGTTATCAAGCAGAGAAACAGCGACACCTTCCGGCCAGATACCCGCACTTTGTCTCCCCAGCACGCGGTCGCTCTCGCATGGGAAGCCAAACGGCAACGACACAGCCAACAACCATATAGGAAATCACTTCCAAACCTGTTGGCCATTTCCCCACAAGAGGGAAACGGCATCAATCAAACACCCGACACGCCAATCTGGCAGGTCCGACGTGTGCCGAGGTCAAAATCAAAGAGATTAGTCACAAAATGAGGAAGTGCTGCGTTCATTTGTGTCAAGAAAACATTAACACGTTAAGTTTTCCAGATTAATCGCGAGCGTTAGCCCTTATATACATATATATATATATATAATATATACATATACGTATACACCATGAATTACACTGATTAATATGATGCAAATAATATAAGTAGAATGGCATACAGTAGTTTTTTTTGTGTCCTCAGAAATATTACCGTGAAGGCTTCGAGGAGACTATTAAGAAGGGCTACTATCTGCCAAAGGATGCAATTTCAGTTGTGGCAGCCAAGCACTCTCGGAACATTATCAGCGATGTAAGTCTTCACATGTATTTAAGATCTTCAAACTCATCTTTTACCTCATCTCTAATTTCATGCTTTGTATTTTTTTGTATGAATTACAATTATAATTGTATTTAATTTGCCACAAATAGTTGCATATCACAAACTTGTGTTTTGTTTTGATTGTGTAGTATAAGTACAAGGCCGGCTTCCGCAAACAGTGTGGACACCACATCGGAGCACTCAGTGTTAAGGATGACCCATTATGTATGCTGGCTGCCAATGGAGCCAGGATCTCCAGTGACATAATTTACAAGAAGGACTTCAACAAGACCAAGACCAAGTTCAACCTGCCAGTGGACATGCTGGCCTTTGAGCTGGCCAAGAAATGCCAGGTCCAAGTGAATGACGCCAACTACAGGACCTACCTGCATAACTGGACCTGCATGCCAGACTCCAGCGATGTGGTTCAGGCCCGGAAGGTGTACGACCTCCACAGTGATGTGAGTGGTATACGCCAGAGTTGCCTGCACTCTCTTAAAACTCAGTGTTGTACCGTGATGTTTTGATGTGACAAAATTATCTTGTCTTGCAGGCTGTGTACAGGGCCGACATGGAGTGGATCAGAGGATGTGGCTGGTCACCACAGGACTCAGTAGATGTGGTCAAGGTCAAGCAAGCCCAGAAAATCCTGAACGAACACCTTTACCGCCAGGCCCCCAGCACTGTCAAGTTCACCAGTGTGGTGGACCTCCCTGAGATTGTCCTGTCCAAGCAGAATGCTGACAACATCAGTGATGTGAGTTTCCCTGTATATTTGTCTGCTTTCATGCTGCTTCGATTACATTTTCTGGTTGCCAACTATATCCACAAACAATATGTATATGAACAAAATAATTACTCCTACTAGCTGTCTGACACTGAATGTCACTTTTATTAAATAAAATATTGAATTCATGTTCTGTGTTTGCTTTTGACAGAGGAAATACAAAGCGGCCTGGAATAAAGACAAGCTATCCATCCACATGAAACCGGACATCCCCTCCGTGCAGCTCTCCAAGGCCAATTCAATCAACATCAGCAATGTACATTTTTCAAACTTCCCACATGAATAGATGGACAAAGTTGGATTTTTACAGTATCTATCTTTGCTGTTTAAATCAAATATCTTTGGTTGATCTTGCAGAAACTGTACACCAAGTTATGGGATGACCAGAAGGCCAAGGCCTACCACATTAAGGAGGACACCATCGCTGTCCTGAAGGCCAAAGCTTCCAGAGATATCATTAGTGACGTAAGAGGAGTTTTAGGTTATGCATTCTAT
Organism: Bathygadus melanobranchus; assembly: GCA_900302375.1. Taxonomy (NCBI): domain Eukaryota; kingdom Metazoa; phylum Chordata; class Actinopteri; order Gadiformes; family Macrouridae; genus Bathygadus; species Bathygadus melanobranchus. Next base: position 8,841 of record OMKP01023133.1, read on the forward strand.
TAAGTATCCATACATTGTACGTCAGACAATAACTAACTTTCAACTGTCTTCTTCATCATCCATTAGTATAAATACAAGACAGGGTACCGCAAGCAGGTGGGTCACCATATCGGTGCCCTGAGTGTCCGTGATGACCCTCTGATCATGCTGGCTCTGAACTCAGCCAAGATCGCCAGTGATGCCCTTTATAAGAAGGACTTCAACAAGTCCAAAACCAAGTTCAACTTGCCAGTGGACATGCTGACAATTGAGCTGGCCAAGAAATGCCAGGTCCAAGTCAACGACTTCAACTACAGGACACGACTGCACAACTGGACATGCCTGCCGGACTCCACCGATGTGGTCCAGGCCAGGAAGGCCTACAATCTCCAGAGCGATGTAAGATGACCAAAATAGCTGAACACATATTCACAGATAGTATGCCCTTTACTGGTATTAATGTCTGCTGTTTTTTGGCAATGGCTCCTCAGGCGGTGTACAGGGCTGATATGGAATGGATCAGAGGATGTGGATGGGTGCCACATGGGTGTGTTGATGTGGTCAAGGTGAAGCACGCACAGAAGATCCTGGCCGATGTAAGTACCACTGTTCACCACTTTTCTCCACCTTGTATACACAGCTGGTTTGTTAGTGTATAATAGTTACTATAATATAGTATTCATATTAACATAATACACAATACAATACATTACTATGAACACAATTTACACGTCAATTACCAGCAAAGTAATTATCCAAATCTGTCAACATATCTTAACCCATTTTGTTCTCTCCACTGCTTTACATAGAGAGGATACCGTGTTAAGTTGGACCAGCAGAAATTCACTGCCTCTGTTGACAGAATGGACTTTGTCTGTGCCAAGAATGCTGCAGATGTGCTCAACGAGGTGAGAGACACTGTTCTCCTCCTAAACCTCATCAGTATTATCACAGTCCAACCTGATGCCAGTTGTTTTGAACTACATTTGTGTTTAACTTTTCACAGGCTAAGTACCGTGAGGCTTGGCATCATGACAAGACTAAGTACTCACTGGTGGATACTCCAACTCTCGCTACAGCCAGAGAGGTGGCTAAGAACATCCACCCGGTATGGACTTTTTACATGTATCAATTGCCAGATGTCAATTGTTTATTTAATAATTGCTAAGTCAAATATGTTGTTATTACTATGTCTTACAGAAACTGTACACCAAGGATTGGGATAAAGTCAAAGCCACTGGCTACTTCATGCCAGGAGATGCAGTGCCCATCAAGCAGTGCATTCAGACCACTAAAGTGCAAAGTAGCGTAAGTGATTCACTCCTTTAAATCATTAATTTGATTTGCATAAATTAGTACACTCAGCTCATTGATCGTGGAACTTTTCAAACAGCACAAGTACAAGGAGACCTACCGCAAGCAGTTAGGTCACCGCATCGGAGCACTTAGCATCAAGGACGACCCTCTAATCATGCTGGCTCTGAACTCGGCCAGGATCGCCAGCGAGGTCCTCTACAAGAAGGACTTCAACAAGTCCAAGACCAAGTACAACCTGCCAGTGGACATGTTGCAGTTTGAATTGGCAAAGAAGTGCCAGAAGCAGGTCAACGACGACAACTACAGGACCCGTCTGCACCAGTGGACCTGCATGCCAGACTCCAGCGATGTGGTCCAGGCCAGGAAGGTGTACAACCTCCAGAGCGACGTGAGTGGTATATGCTAGAGTCACCTGCACTCTCTTCAAACCCATTTATGTGGCTCAGGGGATGTCACAATAAACAATAGTTCAATTTAGAAAATCTAGTGTCCTGTTCATTTGTTTTGTTTTTTTAGGTTATCTACAGGGCAGATCTCGAATGGATCCGTGGCTGTGGGTGGATTCCGGCTGAATCTGTGCATCACGTCAAGGTCAAAAAGGCCCAGGAGATTCTCAACGAGGTGTGTTCACCACATGGTATTCAGTCTGCAGAGCTTACGATTTGTTTCCTTGCTTTTTTATCAACGCAATGTGTCTCACTGTTTGCTCATCTGACTCATAATGCAGAGGCTCTACAAGAAGGGTGGCATAGAAAACTTCAGCAAGTACACCCACATAGTGGATCGTCCCGAGCTTATCCTGGCTAAGGTCGCTGCTGCCAACCTCAGTGATGTAAGTAATCACCTTTACAATCCAATCCCCAACACAGTTTCATTACAAACCTGCACAGAATGCTGCTGTTCATCTTTTATTGTATTATTTATTAACTCCTTGCCCTCTACAATAGCTCAAGTACAAAGAGACCTTCAACGCTGAGAAGGGACATTACATTGGTTCAGAGGACACACCTCAGTTGGCCCATAGCAGGGAGGTGGCCAAGAATATTAGTGAGGTAACTTGCAAATGAATTAATACACTCTTTTATTCTTTATTTGTTAGTGAATTTGTGTGTTGTTTGTTTGATCATCTTGAAACACAATCATTTTTTTGGTTTGGGGTTTTAATATTTACTTTCTTATTTCAGAAATATTACAAACAAAGCTGGGATGCAAGCAAGGCCACTGGCTACCAGCTGAACCATGAGTACATCCCTCTGCTGTCTGGCAAGAAGGGCAGGGAGATCATCAGTGATGTAAGTCGCCGTCCCAATTGGTTTTAGCGATATTTAGGGCATTACATTATATTATGGTAAATGGTAAATGGATTGCATTTATATAGCGCTTTTATCCAAAGCTCTTTACAATATTGCCTCACATTCACCCATTCGCACACACATTCATACACACATTCATACACCGACTGCTGTGTCAACCAAGCAAGTCAACAGTCAGCTCGTAGGGTTAGGTGTCTTGCTAAGGAATCCCTCAACACTTGTTAAGTGGAACCGGGGATCGAACTAGCATCCTTATTACCTTGATCCTATTACCTTGATCCAAACAGGTGAAGTATAAGCATTCCCATGAGAAGGCCAAGGGCCACTATGTGGCCAACACCCTGGTGGACTTCCCCGATGTTGTGCGCTGCGGTGAACAGGAGAAGAACAAGCCTCTGGTAAGGGAACGGATCAACGGATTACAATCACTACTATCAACATACGCAACAACATACAAAAAACACTGCAACGACACAGCATTGAATGTAACATGTCTGTGTATCTGTTTCTATTCAGAGGGTCTACCAGAAGGACTACCACCAGACCAAGACCAAGAACCACATCCCATTGGACATCATCGCCAACAAGGTCGCCAAGAAGTGCCAGGACATGCTGAGTGAAGTCATGTACCGCACCTACCTGCACCAGTGGACCTGCCCACCCGATCAGGAAGAGGCCATCCGCGCCCGCAAGTCCAACGAGATCCTCAGTGATGTGCGTACCGTCTACCCAGCACCGCAAACGGACTGTGTTGTGTTTGAATGACCCATGACTATGTCATGTTTGCTAAGGGGTAAGGAGGTTTATGCTCTTAATGATGCTGTTTTAAAACAGGTGTACTACAGGGACGACCTGAACTGGATGAAGGGCATGGGCTGCTATGTGTGGGACACACCTGAGATTGTCCGTGCCAAGAAGTCCTACGAGCTGCAGAGTGACGTAAGTATAATCAACTATCAATCGTCATCAGTGATTGCACACAGTACATCACCAACACATTTGTTGTTATACATTTGATGTTTTTGCAGCTGAAATACAAAGAGGCGGGCAAGAAGGAATTCAACAACTACTCCATTGTGACGGACACCCCAGTCTATGTCACCGCAATCCTGGGTAGCACCTGGGCCAGTGAGGTGAGAGGCTAAGGCTTTCAATACTTTCGCGACCTGTCGAATGTGACACGGTAAAGATAATATGATCCAGCTACCTGTGGGTTTGTTAAACATGTTTTCTTCCCACAGCTTAACTACAGAGAAGCTTACCATAAGGAGAAGCACCTGTACACCACCATCCTGGACACTCACGACTATGCCAGATGTCACGACTTCAAACACTTCTTCAGCAACGTAAGCTTCGGCAGACACGTGCCTCGTTGAGCACCCTTCCAAACACGTACAACACGTCTCATGAGCAACTTTACAATCGTGTTTGTTTCAACAGAAAAACTACACCGCTGCCTGGGACAAGATCAAAGCCAAGAGCTACCACATCCCCCATGACTCCAATGCCCTGCAGCACGCCAAGCAGCAGAAGGTCATCCTCAGTGGTGTAAGTCAAACTACTCATTTCCTTCCTTTCATGTTATCGTGTGTTCCATTTTACTCCACATTATGTCATATCAACAGTCACCTTTTAGTTTCACCTTTTCAATTTGACCGTTAAACATAAAATAAGGCAGGTATTTCTATGCACTATTAACCTGATTGAAATGAATCTATGTTATCCACCCATCCAGGTGAAATACAAGGAGGACTATGAGAAGTTCAAATCTCTCTACAGCCTGCCCAAGTGCCTGGAGGACGATCCCGCCACCGCTCGCTGCATCAAGGCCGGGAAACTCAACCTCAACGTATGTGGTCCTGAGGGTCCTTCCTGGCTCTTGTAGTTTTTCTTATATGCAGCATTGTTTTAATCATTCTAAGATCATTGATCTTACTCAATGATCTACATTTTTTCTCAGGTTTTAGCGTTTGTAGTCAATATATTCAACATGAATAGCATTCATGGTCATGGGCAGAATTTCACATTTCACCTGACCCTGGCACAACCTTTGTTCTATTTTACATACTTCTAATCATCTAATTAGTCCCAAACGTCAAAATGCCTATTTTATCATCCCCCCCCCACCCACTACCCCCTTATAGCGCCTGTACAGGGAGAATTATGAGAAGACCAAGGCCAAGAACCACATCCCAGCAGACATGCTGGAGATCTTGTCTGCTAGCAACACCCAGAAAACCGTCAGCGAGATCAACTACCGCAAGCACCTGCACCAGTGGGTCTGCCTGCCCGACATGCAGGTGTACGTGCAGGCCCGCAAGGTCAACGAGCAGCTCAGCGACGTGAGTCACCATCCCCTAGGGCTTAGTGTACAACATCACTTTTTTTTCTAGCTACATCCAAAAAATCTACTGCTCCAGTACTTTTCCCTGAAAGTGTGCGACCTAAATGCAACCGATTTGATCTAAATCAATACATTACATTTGGAAAAAATGTAAAAAATGACAAAACACCAGTGACTGCTTAATCAATCCACAACAATAATCCTGACCTTTCTTTTAATCATTGTCTGTGCCCTTAACAGATCGTCTACAAGGATGACCTGAATTATCTCAGGGGCATCGGCTGCTATGCCTTTGACACTCCAGAGATCCTACGTGTCAAGAATGCCGGTGCACTGCGTAGCGAGGTTGGACATCACTCCTCTACATCCAGCCATTGATTAGTGCAGTACAGTACTGTTAGAGGGGGTTGCTAATAGCAGGGTGCTTGTGGTTTCCCTCTCTGTCTTCCAGTCTAAGTACAGATCCAAGGCCGTGGAGGGATTAAAGAACTACACCGTTGTCATGGACACTCCAGTCTATGAGACCGCCAAGCAGAACGCTGTCAACCTGAGCGATGTGAGTCTTCAAATTATGATCATATGTTAAAAAGGTCACATAATTACTCACAGAATCATCACCTAAACTTTTTCCATCTTTTTATTTTTACTTTTTGTTTTTTAATTGTCATTTCCAGTTGCACTACCGCCTTGACTACAATGCCAACATTAAGGGCACCAACACAGCACCTGCTGTCACCATAGAGACGGAGAGGGCCCGTCTGGCCAACTACATCCAGAGTGACGTAAGATAGTAGTCCATCAAATAAACTGACTTTTAGAAAATATGTATGCAAGTAAAGCTAAACTCCACTTTTAGTACATTGTACCTAACTCTCTTGGTATTTTGCTTTATTTTTAACCATGTTTCTTTGTCTTGGTTCAGAATTGGTACAAGGAGGCCAACAAAAACTCCATGCCCACTGGATACTCTCTGACCAATGACACACCTGTCGTCAAGCAAGTCAAGAACAACAGCCTGGTCACCAGCAGTGTATGTCTCCCACGCTTTCTCTTCATTCTTTAAAACTTTATATTGAAATTATTTTCTCAGGAGTATAGTGACTGGATTGTTGCATTTTCTGTAGGTCAAGTACAAGGCGGCCTATGAGATGATGAAGGCAAAGGGCTACACCCTTCACCCAGAGGGTGTCAACTTCGTCAATACCAGGAAAGTCAACCAGGTCATCAACCAGGTATGATCACAGAACAACACTACTTCTATGCTGTGTAAACAAATACCATGTGATGTTGTGTCTTCATCTTCTTTAGCAGTAAATTGTGTTGGACAATGTCACATATCTCCAATAATCATCATCCTCCTCTCCCCTTACTCAGCGTCTGTATCGTGAGCATTATGAGAAAATCAAGGACAAGATCCACTCAACCCTCGACACCCCTGACTTCAAGCAAGTCAAGATGAACCAGCACAATCTCAGCGATGTAATCCAGCGCCAGTATTCACTTCGTAATTGAATGCCCAATCATGAAGTGTCTATCAACAAAACAAGTGCTGATGACTTTCTGTCTTCTCTGTATCCGATCTTAGCTGTGCTACAAAGAAAAGTACAACAGCACCAAGGGCCAGTACATCGCCCTGCCCATCACGCCCGAGCTCATGCACTGCCGTCATGTCAACCAGATCACCAGTGACGTACGTAAATTCACCTCATACCTTCCAACACCAGAGATCATATGGCAGAGATTGTGATTGGTGGTCAGTCCAATGCTGTTGATTTTAATGTGCTTTCCCTCTTCAGCTGCGCTACAAAGAGGATCTGCTGTGGCTCAGAGGCATGGGCTGCTTCATGTACGACACGCCAGAGATGGTCAATATCCGCAACGTCAACAAGTTCAGGGTACGGAGGGTTTTTTTTCTTAGTTTTCCCGGGTTGTTAGGAACCACAGTTTATGTTTTTGTTTCCTGTTCATTTGGTGTTGTGCTTTGTCATTGTGTCCTGGGTGTCTTTGCAGGTCAACTATCCCGTGGCCGCCAAGAAAAACCACAGCAAATTCAGTGTGGTCCTGGACACACCCGAGTACAAGCGTGTGACTGAACTCAAGAGCCACATGAGTATGGTGAGTCAAACACGTGTTACCTTAAGGTAAAAATCCATGCCACTTGTCTGCAAATGAAAGACGTAGCCTAGTATCTGCACGTTGGCTGATCCTCTGTCCATCTCCAGATGATCTACACTGCCCAAAACAAGAAGGAAATGGCCAAGGTCACCACCACTCTGGACTCTGTGGACATCCAGAGAGCCAAGTGGGCCCAGCAGCTGTCCAACAAGGCAAGTCCCCATACACTTATCACTACTATTCCCACTTGTAACTCTTACCTAGCTGTTTAAATTCTGTGTTCACATGGCTTTTATTCACTTTTCTTGTTGCCTTTTCATCTTTAGTACCTGTACACTGACCTGGCCTCCAAGGAGAGAGCCCACTGCAGCCAGGAGTTGGAAACCCCAGCAATGGGCCATGCTAGGACTATGAAAGTGGTCAATAGCTATGTAAGTATCTCTTTTCCATGTAATTTTATCATGTGATTTTCTGAACTTTCTCAGTCAAACCTTTTTCTATAGTGGAGTTGAATTCCAGCAGTAGTGTCTCCTACAAGTCCATTTGGAATGCATCTTTTTCTTTCTCTCATGCTAGATCAAATACAAACAGCAGTATGAGAAGATGAAGCACAGGTACACAGCCATCGCTGATACACCCATCCTGATCCGTGCCAAGAAGGCCTATCTGCAGTCCAGCGATGTGAGTACACCTACTGGTTATTTGTGATCCTTATCAACTATATTAATACTGATAGTGTTTTGCATCATATTTACCTTGCTTTTCCTCCTGATCAACCTGTGTTGCCGTAGTTCATACCACAGTGCACACGCAGATATCCTTCAATGTATTTATTGTGGTGTGGCGTACGTGTGAGCTCGTTGTCATGGTTTCTGTGAACAGCTGAGATACAAAGAGACCTTTGAGCGGTCCAAGGGCCACTACCACACAGTCAAGGACGCACTGGACATCATCTGCCACCGCAGGGTCACCGATGACATCAGTGAGGTGAGTATTTCAGCGAGAACTTTTCACTTTTCCACAAAGATGTCTATTGTGAAATGTTTTCCCCTCCTGCTTTCTCTCTCACTCTGTCTCTCTCACTGTCTCTCCATCTTGTAGGTGAAATACAGGGAGAAGTACATTAACTCCCTGGGAACATGGAAGTCCATCCCCGACCGCCCTGAGTTCTCCTTCAGCAGGATGGTTGGCGACAACATCAGCTCCGTAAGTACAGCCAGCCTGTTTGCTGCCAACACGCAACACAATTACATAAAACTCACATGGACACGCACAGGTTAAATTGCTGATCAGATTCACAGGACATTTTCTCGCTTTGCTCATAGGTCAAGTACAAGCAGGACATGGATTGGATTAAGGGTATTGGCTGCTACGTGTGGGATACACCTGAGATGGTGCAGGCAGAGCGGAACAAGGCGCTATACAGCGAGGTGAGTTGAACTTGAACCTAATGACTAATAATTACATCCCTAATCGCCTAGTGATTATAGTGTATTTTTAAGCTGTGCTAATGGTCCTTTCTTTTCTTTGGTAACAGAGGCTGTACAAAGCCTCCTTTGAGAAGAACAGAAGCAACTTCAAGTACACCTGCGACACGCCCTTCTTCCATACCACCAAGTACGCCTCCTCCCTCATCAATGAAGTAAGTCACTTTGTTCTACCGACCCAGTTGAGATTCCAGCCATGGATTTCTTTTTTTCAAATGCTGCAATTGGATTTATTAGTATATATATATACATATATATATAAATATAGTTTCATTTCATGTGACTAGGTAACTGTTCATTACAAAGGTTGTTTGTTCTATCTCTATGCATCTCAGTTGGATTCTCAAATATGAAGGTAAAAACAATGAAGGAAACATCATTTACTAGTTTGGTGTTTTTGTATGGCCATCATGTTTTCTGTTGTATTGACTGTGAATTTGCTATTCCTGTATTTTTGTCCACCTAATAACTTTACCTCTTCCTCCCTGAAAATGCCTCATCACTTAGTTCTCGCAGCACAGAACCTGTTCTTTTCTGGATTTTTTCTTTTCTTTGTTTGTTTTTATAACTTATAACATTTTGACCGTTCTGAGCAGAGGACCTATAAAGAATCTTATGAGAAGAACAAGGCTAAGTTCACCATTACCACAGACGATCCTAGATACCAGCTGGCCAGGGAGAATAACAAGATGAGCCAGGTAACCCACCTGGCAGCGCTGTGGCGCCGCTGGCCTGCCTCCTCCTGCTGGCCCGCTGCATGAGGTCATCAGCAACCTGCCGAAGGACTGACGTCGCATGGCTATGACCTCACTTTCTCTATTTGACTCTCTGTCTGACTCTCGCCTATCCCTCGCCCTCTTATTCCTATTGCAGGAGTGCCAAACAATGCCACTCAAGAAGCCATAACTGGAGAAATATCTTGAGAGCGCTTGAATCTGTGCCTCCAGTTCTGATGCTGTCATTGTTGTTGAGCCTCCCTGTATATCTACTGAAAAGCTGCTGAACTGATTATAGTTCATATGAGTTGCGGCCGTCGTCCAGGGCGATGGCCTCTCTCACTGAGGGCACAGATTCAGTGGGGGATAACAGGGGAAAACAACAGCTTGGACCCACGGGGGCTATGTCTAGTCTTCCCAGTGTCCACCCTGCTGTTTGCACGTTTCCCCAACTACAGCACGCTATGTGTATGTGTATGTACGTTGGTGTGTGTGTGTGTGTGTGTGTGTGTGAACACAGGTAAAATATAAATCCCGGGCCAAGGATCTGCTAAAGCGCGGCTGCAATGAGTTGCTCCGTCCCGACATCCTCACAGCCCTTTACCAGTCCGTTATGGGCAGTAAGGTAAACCACTTCGGAGCATTTCAGCGAGGCCTCATCTCAGGGCCCTGTCCACAAACAGCGTATTGAACTTCGGCTGTCAAGGAATTAGAAAAGAAAGTTGAATCTAGTTCCTTGTTATTTTTTCTGGACAGGGCCCTAGGATGTGTGGCCATACTCCATCTATATAATTACTTCCATCCCTCCCCTCCATCCATGGCAATCTAAACTATCAGTAACTGCGCCACTTTCTCCCATGCTCTAATCTTGCTTATACGCCCATTTTTATACAAGTACAGTACAGTAGCTGTACAGCAGTTAAACAATACATCTAGCATAACTATTGCATAATATATAGCTCTAACAATTGATCTAGTAATATATATATTCATGTGATATAGCCTTGCTGTAGCCACGGACTGACTTGACTAAGGATGTGCGAGTGAAACACGGAGTAGGTGAGTAGGGTGACCAGATTCAAAAGAAAACAACGCGTTCACATCCGTCAGCAAACGAAAAATATTTACATTTAGAGCCACAAACTTACTTTTTCTTGGCGTCCTTGTGCTTTTTTTTTATGGTGGACATGCTCGCTTCATCGCGTCGACTCGGGTCCTGTGACAATTAAAAAACGAGTTCAACCGTGTGTGTAACGCATAAGTTATCGAATTTACGAGAACAACAAATCGTCAAAAACCCAACTTAAATCAACTTTCGTATCTTCATTGACGACACACCTTCGCTTCTTAGACATTTGACATCGTTCTCCATAGCGCAATATTTATACAGCGGTTTTCTCAAGTTCAATCTGTTCTTATATTACATCTGGAAATTAACTGAACATGGGACGCCTGGGCACTTCCGTGTTTTTATCGTTAATACATACTAATACATGATAATGATGCAATGCGATTAGTCTGTCGCATCGTCCGTTAATTGGAAGTGGCGGAACGGTAAAAAACATTTTAATTTAATTTGAAATAAGCACGCACGTGAGCCTGCCTTAAGAGCGAGTTCAGCTTCAGGACCTTGTAAATGGGCTCCCATGGCAACAACAAATAGCACTAGATAATGAGATATCCTCCTCACCCATAGAGACCACTCATCAGGCTCCCAGGTTGAACAGGGCGTTCAGTTTGGAGAAGCAGCATATAGACAAACAAAACCCCACGGTCAACAACAGCTACGTGGACACCGCCAGCTGTTTAGCAAACATTGGTAACATGTAACAGTGCAACTCATTCCCACACTCAAGCTAACAGTCCAAATGTCATCCGTGCAAGTACTGTGATGCATGTGCATGTAGCCTACTCAAGCATGCGTCCATTCACCTCATTACACACACCCCCATCACTCATGCGCTGCACAATGCACTCATTATGTCTTTTCAACAAACATCGTAGCCATTAAACATGTAGTGTTGTGCCATCATGTAAACACTTTAGCGGATCCACATAAGACAAATTGTTTAAAATAGTTAATTTACTTAATATAATGTAATGTATTCACTATAATAGCACAATTTACCTTAATACTGTAGTTTGAGTTGAGTTTTTCTAACTTGTACACGTTTGGAAACCACCGTTGTCCCTCAGTTGAAGTACAAGGAGCAGTATGAGCGCGCCAAGAGCAAGTTCACCTCCATCCTGGACACGCCCGAGTACGAATCCCACAAGCAGAGCAAGATCTCCGATGTAAGTCTCTCCTTTGCTTTTCAATAAAGTTTTGCTCTGTTTTTTTTTTAATTCACATTTTACTTTTCATGTCAAGTAGTAGTAATAGTAGTAGTAGGTGCATCCCGATCCATTTCTGACGATTGCATGTCCTGATATTCTCCCCCACTAGATTGTCTACAAGATGGAGTATAACAAGAACAAGGCCAAGGGATACAGCCTGCCTTATGACACTCCATACCAGCAGCACATGAAGAAGGTCCAGGAGATCACCAGCAACGTGAGTCCTGCCCTCATCTCCCCAAACCACATCATTGTAGCATTTCTTCAACCCTGGAGGTTTGGGTTGTGTATGTCCATGTAATAATGTGATCTCAACCCAACCCCTCCTGCGTGTGTGTGTTTAGCTTAAGTACAAGGAGGTGTATGAGAAGGGCAAGGCCCACATCAACATGGACCCTGAGGCTTACGAGATCCGCGCTGCCAAGGAGGCCTACAAGAACATCAGCAATGTGAGTCTCCTCAGTGCATGTATGATGAGGGAGCTAATCATAATCTCTCAAAGAAAATAAATCCCGCTGACCATTCAGTCAGTGACCATTTTGAGTGTGAATTTTGCCAATTTTAGCTGGAATACAAGAAGAAGTACGAGGCCACTAAGAGCAAGTGGATCTGGACCACGGACAGGCCTGACTTCATCAGTGCCTCCAGGAACACCCTGCAGCAGAGTGATGTGAGTTGACACCCGCCACCTCTCCATTCAGAGTCACCTCTTTCGATAGCTTCAACGCAATACAATATAATGCAAGCCGATCTGAGACTCACTGTACCTTTCCGTCCCTGGCCCTAGGTGGAGTACAAGTACGACAAGGAGATGTTGAAGGGATGTGTAATGTCTGTCAATGATGACAAGTACACCCTTTTGGCCAAGGCTGGAACCGAGTTGGCCAGTGATGTAAGTTACTCCTGTGGGTTTCCCACTACACCCTTTGAACCTTTCAGGACACCTATCCCTCACATTGGAGAACCAGAGGGATGATTTTAAACCCCTGTGCTTCTCCGCAGTTATAAAAGATACAAAATTCTATTATCAAAATTCTATCTCTTATCTATACTGTTAATAATATCCTCTAAATATGTCCTGGCACTTAAAACTAGTACATAGCATGTTATCCTAGCTATCTTGCTGTTTACCAGCAAGAGGTTAACCTAGCAATTAAGACTTGAAACTTGTTCTATTAACCTAGCAATTATGAGTGCTTGAAACTTGTTCTTTTCAAATCTTAATGTACCATCAGCGATATATTGTTATTTCTCTCTTATTGTAAATCACTTTGGACTAAAGCGTCTGTTAAAATGCCCTGAATGTAAAATGTAAATGTAAAATGCATATATAAGCTCGTCAAATCGTGTTTCTAGTGGCTGAGTTTTCTCTTGGTCCCCCTTCAGGTAAAGTATAAGGAAAAGTATGAGAAGGAGAAGGGACACTATGTGCCTGTTTTGGACACACCACAGATCCTCCATGCCAAGGCTGTGCGCGTTCTTGTGTCTGAGGTAAGGGACCCAATATGAACTGCTATCTCACGAAGACGTTACGCGTTAACCTTTTTGGAAAAATGAATAGGATATATTGATCTTTTCTTTACTTTTTGCGTGTGCTGCCTCCATCTTTCTCTCTCTCTCTCTCTCTCTCTCTGTCTATCTGTCCGTGTGTCTGTCTGTCTGTCTCTTTCTCTCCTCATTCCTTTTCACAAAGCCAAACCCTAGTGTACATATATGGCACGTTGGACCTGTCTGTTTGCTTGCATGCGTGCCAGCATGCGTCTCTTAACAGCTGACCTCTCCCCGCTGCAGAGCAAGTATAAGGCGGCCAGTAAGAAGGACATGCAGTCTGGCTCATTCACCACTCTGCCCCAGACCAGAGACACTGTCCACAGCAAGGAGATTAACAAGCTTATCAGTGGGGTAAGCAAGCTAAAGTCAACGGTAACACTTTACAATAAGGGTACATAATTATCCATTAACTAGCATTAATGGTGAATTAATTTACCCTTGTTGCATCACAACTAAACTAAAACAACAACCTCTATGGCCACCTTGGGTGTAGCTCACCCTCCTTGGGCAATGTTATTGTTTTTGTTTCAACCCTCCCCGCCTCCCCTTTCTCTGGACCACAGAAACTGTACAAGGAGAAGTTTGAGAAGGAGAAGGGGAAGTCCAAGTACAACCAGATGATTGTTCCGCCTGATGTTCAGCACGCCATGGATGTGGCCAGGAGCCAGAGCAGCGTGAGTCACCGCCTTACGTCACCACAAGAGGGCGGCCTTGAGAAGTCACAAAAAAAATATGATAATGGACACCAAAACAAAAACTGTGGATGCAGATAGTAGGGGTGGGAATGACCAGTGGCCCCACGATACAATATTACCACGATACTTACGTTTTTTCTTTCAACTGCAAATGATGCACCCAAAGGAAAACTTTGTCAACGTCTGTTTTATCTAATGAGATAAAGTTTTCGAGTTGTTGATTTTAAAAAAAGAAGAAAAGTTGATACTTTCCGTTCGTGTATCGACACAATATTGCCACGCAAAATCTCCTGATACTATACTGTATGGATTTCCCCCCCCACCCCTAACAGATAGTAGACAAGCATGCTCTCACACACCCAAACCACCCACACCGTCACTTCACTGTGTGGTCTTTTCATTCTTCTCCAAACCCCTGAAGATCGCCTACAAGCGCGACGCCAAGGACAACCTGCACTATACCGCCGTGGCTGACCGCCCTGATATCAGAAAGGCCACCCAGGCTGCCAAGCTCATCAGCGATGTAAGCACACACACACACACACACGTTGCATTCTTTCATACGTGTTCTTATGTAAGCACTTTAAAGCTGCAATAGGTACGATTCGTAAGATTCCTCTATGATCCCTTCTGCCCTCCCTACGTTTCTCTGCCATTGAAAAATGTAGCATTTTACACAGCTGTGATTGAATTCTCCAAATCAGTGAAGATCCTGATTGTCTTGAGATGTCCTGATTGGTCAGAAATGAGCCAGGAGCGGTCTAAAGTCTATATTGGCTCATTCAACTCGAAACAGATGTTCTCACAGCGCATTTCACTTGCTAATAGCTTGGCTAGGCCAAGCTAGGCTAGGCCATTTCTAGCAAATTAATCACAGATTAATCACAGTTAAATAATCGCTCTTCAATCTTACCTACTTCACCTTTAAGTGTTTTGTGTGTTTTTAATCCACCAATGTCGGTGGGCGGGTTCCTTCATTGACGTGTGGTCTTATCTCCTACAGGTGGGCTACCGTGAGAAGGCCCGTGAGGAGGCCAGCCGCGGGGGGTCTCTGGCCTACCGCCCAGACATTACCCTGGCTACCGAAGTGTCCAAGCTGACCAGCCTGGTACAACCCCCCCACCCCAAAACCTCCCTTACCCCTTCCAACCCTCATCTCTGACCTACTGTTTCTCCCTAGTGTTTCCGTGGTTGTATCACTATAATGATGATAACGTGTATTTTCATGTGAGCTCTCGTTACACCCCCCCAGCTCAGCTGAGACGTCACCAAATGGCAAAAAGTGCCTTTGCTCCAGCCTTTAAGATGAGCTCTCTAGCAGTGGTTGTCTGATCAATCCATCCATAGCGCTACGCTCATGTCACAGTAGCAAATAATACTACTAGTAGTGCTAGCCGCTTCGCTATATAGCGCTTCACCATTGCCATTGCTATCCATGTATGATCATCTCATTGTCTATCTTAATACATGTAAACCCACATCACCCCCACTGTAAACCACTTCCTTGCCCTTCTCAATGTCTGCTCTCTACAGTCTAACCCATAGACATATATACATAGACGCTGCATTGGCCTTCAGATCGTACGTCAACATCGCCGCCCTATCGGAGAGGCCAAGACCAAGCCTGTAGACACATACAAGGATAAAAAGCACAAATAGATTAGATTATATATTATATGTAAATATTACAATATATAGATATATATAGATCTATCGATAACATATAACAACATAATATAGAACAATACATCTTTTTTAAATCCTTGAATATGAAAACAACGCATTGAAATCGGCTGTTCAATGTAAACCTTTTTGTCCAGAGTAAACGCAGCTCCCCCGCTTACTTGTATGTGTTTACAGGCCGCTCTTGGCCTCTCCAATATCGCAGCAACGGGCCGAATCAGTCAATATGGCGTCTGTGTGAGTCTACGGTCTAACCCTCTACTGCCGCTCCCCGCCCTCACTCTACAGCCCTCTGTCTCCACTCCCACCCTGACCCCGGTCTGTGTATGTATGTGTTTCCATGCGTGTTCTTCACTGTCTCATCCGTCCATCTTCACTGCGCTTTGTAGGTGGAGGCCAAGTCCTCGCTGCATGGAGCAGCCTCCTATGACACCCCCCAGATGCGCCACATTAAGAAAATGAGTGCTCTGACTAGTAATGTAAGGAAGGACGGCGCGTCGAACCCTCCCCCACCCCCCCCCCCCCGG
>OMKP01023134.1:0-15771 GCA_900302375.1 Bathygadus melanobranchus
CGTCGGGAGCAGTTAGGTGTCTTGCTCAGGGACACCTCGACAATTAGCTAGGCGGAGCCGGGGATCGAACCTGCGACCTTCCGGTTGCCAGACAACCGCTCTACCCACTGAGCTACTGTCGCACCAACAGTTATCAGAGCAGAGACTCGGGAACGGGGTCCTCCGGTGAATTCCCAGGGAATACGGCTAGCTGCAGTATTCTCTTTACAGAGCTGTATATTCTGAATGATTAAGTGAAACCCCCTGTTCCAGCTCAAATTCAAACAATGTCTATAAGAGATTTGCAAAAATGCCTTTTGATCTGAGAGTTCTAGGAAGGAGGAGGGGGGGGATGTTACGACCCACGCCGACTTGTCAGTGAGTATGAGCGTCATAACGGCCGATAATGCGCCACTGGCATTTTACTAGTGTCCGAGCAGTGTAACCCTCTCTCTGACACGGCCAGCAACATCAACCGCTGCCCAGACGGAGCTCCACACATCCACACACACACACACACACTGTGGCGTTAGTGTACCCTCTGTGTTGTGTGTCACGAAGAGAACACCACCTGGTTGACAGAGACGGGCAAAAACATTGGACTTTTACACCTGTTTTTGGGTTCACTGCTCCTAGAAGCCGAGAGACGCACGGGCGGACAGCTTTACGGGTGTTTCTGATTGGATGCTGTAGCTGTTTGTTCAATGCGACTGTCCCGCCCCTTTCCTGCTTGTTGAGCAGGTCCTTGGGAAATAGCTCGATCCTCAGAGCGTAACTTCAATTTAGCTTAAATTTTAACTCTAGCGGGAGTCATGAAAGTGTCTTTTATGGGCACTCTTTTAATAACTTATGACTCTCGGGCATGAATTAATAAAAAACCTCAATAATATATCAGCGTCATCTTTTTTGTAATTACTTTCCCGAATGTTTCACACACGTCCTGAGTGTCAATGACTTAACTTGAGTCCGGGTCTATTCTTTCACACGGTCGTGACAAATTCGTAATTGAGAACAGTTGAGAAGTCCGCCGTTAAAACCTTCTAATGCAGCAATCCCATCCGATAAACGGCGTCGCTGACCCTATTCTCGTCATCGCATGCTCTTGCTCTGAATTCATTTTCACACTCTCCCTCCCTTCAATTGACTCTGTGATTAAAGTGACACATCCTCGCAACCTTTTGGCCTACATCCTCAGTCGCAGCGGCCCTTCCTTAAGGCAAGATGGCGTCGTTCATCGGATAAACACCGCCCCCCCCCCGGTGTCTCACTTCATCACCGCTTCACACAGCACATGCTTTCATCCAAAATGTCTTCCTGCTAGTTCTGGTGCCCCCACTCCCCGGGCATAGTTTCCCTCCAGTTAATGAGCACTTCATTTGAATAGCGCTCGGGTGCAATTTGCAGCCATGACCGCCTGTTTGAAGCCCTGGAGGAATGGACTCACGTGTAGTTCCTCTGACGGCCTATAGATGGCTCACGCTGGTTGGACGCAGAAAGATCTGTCACCATTCTAAGTCAATGAGAAAAAATGTGATTTAATCCTCGCAACACAACGCCAACACATCTTTAGTATCTCAGTGGTTAGTTCATCTCCAGATTTTGTATTTTGAGAGGTCCCGTTTGACCGTTTTGTTTCATTAAAAAGTTATTAAGGTTTGAATATTAATGACTTTGCGAGGCGGCCGTTCAATTCCCGTCCTCTGTGTGCCAAATATCGATCGTTTCTGCTGCTGCTTGCAAAACCCTCAAACGACGGCACCGTCCGTAGAAGGCAAATCTACTACATCTACTACACACCGGTCTATATATTACAATGGGTGGCCTCACGGTCATATTTATATTTTTATATTCATGTAGAAAAGGAATATAAAGGAAACCCTGTAACAACAAACATCCACTGTACTTATGTATTCAAAATATATTATATTATGTTCTTTATATTCTTCTATGTTTTTAAAACACAGTTTTAATTAATTTAGCATCACTGCCAATACATCCAAGCACGCTGTATAAAATGTACATACTGTATACATTTATATCCTGTCATATCCTCCTACCTCATGTATAAATAGAAACCTGCACATAATCATCCCACATTTATTCCAGTATCTTTGCCCTCTGCATCACTGCACTTATTGCACGGCACTAGCTCAGCAGGTAGAGCGGGTGTCTGGCCACCGGAAGGTTGCTGGTTCGATCTCTGGCTCCCCCTAGATAAAAGCGCTATATAAATGCAATCCAATCCATATTGTTTTGTCCAGAATTTTCGTAGTTGTTTTTCTTGCATATATACTTTCTTATATATACTTTACACCTGTACATAGCAGTTTATGTTCATGTCTTTGTTCAGCTCTGTTGTCCCTGTTATTGCTGTATGTCTACTTGTGTGTAAGTACATGAGAGTAATGGGAAAAGCAGAGTCAAATTCCTCGTATGTGTGCATCTACTTGGCGACTAAAGCTGATCCTGAAAGGGAGGGGGAAAAAAAGCAGGAAGAGAGCAGGGAAGAAAAGAGAGAAATGGTTTTGCCGCCCGGAGCCGTTAAAGTGTAAGTAAAGTACTGACCTTGACGGCCCTAATGGCTCTAAATAGCTTCTGAATGTCAGCGTAGCCGGGGCCGGAGTCCAGGGCCGGCCTGCGGGGTAATGGCACCGAAACACATGTCGCTTTCTCAACCCTGAAACACCGGTGAGCGGAGAGGAAGGAGCTGGCAGCACGGAGATCCAGTGAGTGGATTAAGGACGGGAGCAGTCTGGAGCCGTGTCAAGCAGGGAGGAGGAGGAGGAGGAGGAGAGAGGAGGGGGTGTTTGATGCGACTATGTGGGAGGCAGTGCATCTCAGTCGGAGGACTGGGAACATAAACAACATGCAGGGAAACGTACCTGGCGGGGAGTCAGAGAGAGATGAAAAATAACTCAATAAAGACAGAGAGGGAAGAGCGTTGCTTCCGGGATAGTGTCGTTAGGGTCATGGTGGGGTGTCTCCGAGTCTCACAAACCAGACATAGATTCATATCTAAAGTCTGACAGCAGACAAGCTCAAATCTGGGCGAACAGGGCGTTTCGCTTCGTATTTCTTCCGACCAATCATGTTGCTGGAGGGGGGATCTGTAAGCTCGTGATTGGCCACACAAACATAAACTTGGCCAGCAGAAATAAACCGTAAAAAGGTTTTTGAATCAACACCGTGTAGACAGGCCACCGTAGAAATACCCTTCTATCCCCGTAACAAAACAGGAAACAAGGCGTAACTCCGCAGGTGTTGATTCCCGGCCCGGTCTCCCCCCCAGAAGCTCTGCTGTAACAAAGTATGGCTCCAGGATCTGAGATTTGGTGTCTCCTGAACCTGAAAGGTACTGGGTTTGACCCCCATTGTCAGTAGCCTACCCGCAGGCCTTCCTTGAGCAAGATGCCTAACCCCCTACCTGCCTCTTCATTACGCAATGTATCTGAATTTAGTTTAAGTGGCCTTGTGGTAAAAGTACTAATTGAGTGAAATAATAGTAGTCATAATTCAGTTGTCCGCCTCTGTTCTGGATAGGAAGATGAGGACCACCATTGTTTTCTCCACACAGGCAACATATTTATTACTTTGTATTTCCTAGTTGCAATGCTGAGCTCAGCAATTGTGTTTTAGCCTCAGGCGATCTGAAATTAGAACTTTCAGTCTACAGTGAGTCCCATTCTTGACGGTGAATCTCTCCGTGTTCTCTCTCTCTCTCTCTGCCAGACGTAACAGTTCAGTGTTTTAGGGAATAAATAAACCATGGATGATAAAGGAAAGGACAACAACAAACCGAGGTTTATTTTAGTTGTCTTTGCTTAGGCGCTTAACAGCTCGCAAGCTTTTTAACAAGCGTTAGTGTGGTCTGAAGACAGAGGATGGAAGGAGGACTTGTTGAACTGCTTGTTTGGTGGAAAGAACGTTGTCTAATTACCCCGAGGCAGGCTTGAACACCAGGGTTCGCAAGCGACACCCGGGGCTGCAGCGCTCTGCTGGCGTGTGGATGATGGCACTGGGTGAAATGTGTTCCAGATGTAACAACCTTACCAAGCAAGCAGAAGCCACGCTCCCCTACTGAGATCAGAGGAGCTTCTGAGGTAGAAGCATCGAGTCTGGATTGACAAAAAAAGGGAGAAAACCCCACACAGACATGTAGTCTTTCCTAGCATGAGGCTGCGGGATATGTGCTAGTTGATGACTCATTGCCAGACATGTCCCTTTTTTTTAGTTCATGAATGAGCACCGTGAGAGGAAGATGGATGGAAATGAGGTGAGCATCATTGATGGAAACCGAGAGACCTGAGATGACTTGTGTGGTTCTACCAGTAATGTACCATGCCCTCTCTCCTCATACTCCAAGGATCTGACCGGTGAACAATATGTGTACATTTTGCCAAAACGGTTATTGTGAAGACTTTGGAACTAATGGTGGGCAAAATTGAATAGAACTGTAATTAAATATTTACAAGTACTGCCTGTGGGAAACCAAGTAGCCTTCATGGAAGCCATTCATTTTAGTAAATGAAATCATCTTTTGAGATCAGCTAATTAGATGAGCCAGTGTGTTCCTGCATGTGCGATTAGACACAAGACGCCATCTTGATACACTGCGTGCGGTTGTCCTCCTCCAGTTGGACCCACCCCGATGGAAATTGAAAACCTAATAGAGTAGGCCTAACATGCTTCTGTTTGACGCCACCTGGAGTTGAATCATATCTATGCCAGGGGAATCAAACGTTTATAGTTTGAGTTACGTATTAATTCATCCTTTGTACGGCGATAAATTCAAATGACAGAGGAAAGAACAGGGAAGCACTAGTCTTCTGTGCAGTGACGCAGAAGCAAGACGCACAACACTACAAGCCAGTGTATTTATAGTCACTCCTTATTGCTCCCGATCGATCACACGCATGGACATTATTTTTGCCCGGAAAGAAATCAATGCTCTTGATTGGATTTGTTCTTCTTTCCTTAACCGTGGATCACTTAAAACTGAGAGGGCTAACACGCCTCCAGAATCTACTGTTCGTCTCGAAGAAGAAGCCACCGGTGGCAGCAGGCGATTCCTGTGTCAACACAACCGCGGTGAACCCTGCACTGGCGTTGCCATGCCTGCCAAATGTGTAAGCTCAAGGCTGTGTGTGTGTCTGTGTGTGTGTGTGTGTGTGTGTGTAGGCAAGGGGAGAAGCACTGTCATGCAAAAAGCACGCGGTCGAGTTGGTTTCACAGAATCCGTGGTAACTCACCGGGGAGGCCGACAGTCTGTGCCATCTGCCTCTGTGTGCTGCCGTTCTTATGGCAACAAGCTCGTTTTCCCCAATTTGATAAGAAACAGTGGAAGTACATACAGAGAAGTTTCCTCATCCAGGTTGATTGTAGCTTACTGTACTGTAGCTGACTGTAGTGGACTATGGTTAACTGTATCTCCTGTAGTTGACTTCACTGACTAGCTGTCTGTAGTTGACTGTAGCTGACTGTTGCTGGCTGTGCTGTAACTGACTGTAGTTGACTATGCTATAGCTGTTTGTAGTTGACTGTAGCTGACTATACTGCAGCTCACTGTAGCTCTCTATATGAATGGAGCTGACTGTAGCAGTTCCTCCTGCCTCACGCCACATTAAGTGGCTTTTCCAGGGCTCTCCATAATCAGGACACAGGAAGGTGTTGAATAGTCCGGTTTATTGCAGTCTGTTGTTAAATGAAGACAGAGCAGATGGTACATGCCAGCATTCTAGCGCTCTCTTTGAGTGTGTGTGGTGATGGCTGGTTTAACCTGTGGGTCTTGATCAGTCAATACACCACGGGTGTGCAGCCTCACCCAGCCCCAGACTAATCAGCCTGACTCGGGCCAGGTGAGGCTGCTTAAACCAGCCACCAACCACACACACTCCACAACGACTAGTCGACTGCAGTGGTTGTAGTTGAGTGTAGTGGACTGTAGCCAGCTATAATTAAATGTGTCTGAGTGACTCTAGCAGAATGCAGACTGTAGGGACTGAATGCAGGGTCAGTGTGGTGATTTGTGTCCTACAGAATCTGCCCACATGAGCGCTAAGCAATACAATGAGCCAAAAGACAAGGACAGCTTGCTACCTTTATCAGCCAGACCCTGTAACCCTACTGTGTGTGTGTGTGTGTATATGAGAGAGAGAGAGAGAGAGAGATTATTTGTATGGGTGTGTTAACAGCCTTTTGAACACTACACACACAAACAAACACAGTCTGATGGTTAAACTCAGTATGACAGTAATGCATAATAGTTTCATAATGGATTTGGGATTTGAAAGGAAACTGCTGAGTGTGGCTGTATTACCTCATAACTAATGCACGCCGGTGTTTGTGCATTTGTACAAGATGTGCATACCTGCCGGTTAACATTAACTCAGGGAGTGATTTCCCTGCATGTCCAAATGTGTGCATGCAGAACGCTGGTGGGGTGTGTGGGTGGCGAGGGGTACGCATGCGTTGGCGAGTCAACAGTATTGGGACAGCACAAAATACAATTTCAGGATTGTACGTCGGTGTGTGAACTGTTTTACGAGTGTGAATGCATACGCGGCGGTCTTTGGGGTGAGGTTTCTGTGGTAGGTGATGACAAAACTTGCTACGAAGGCTCACTGCACAAAGGTCCTCTTTCCTAACTTTTCAGGAGGACTTGGTTTCTGGCGCGTTCTCTGTCCGGCGTACACGCGGTCAGGGGTGTAGCTAAACAGAACATTTTCTTTTGATTCTTCACACTTGCATACCTCACGCGCGAATGTAGCCGCAGTTCATACTCCAACGCATATTTCTTTCTTTTTGTGTGACATTTGCTATGGGGTCTTGCTGCTGAGTGGAAGCCTGGCCACGTAAGATATGAGCTGCGTCGGCCGTTGCTTCCTCTGTGGTCTTTTACGGAGGAAGGGAAAAGCAAACTTAAAAGCGAGAGGATATTTTATGAACCTTTCGCTTCGTGGCTATGGTTAGCGGGCGTAGACGTTGACAATCTACAACAAACAGACGGTCAGTCCTCTCTCCAGATTCTGTCCAACCTTCGAGGTGTGGAACGGCTCTGAGTGGCTGACCAATAGCACCAGCAGAAGGTAAAATATAAACCCGCTCCCATGATCCAACGTTTATCCCATAATTCAACGCTGCTGACCTCAATGGGTAATAAAAAATGCAATTACATCTCACAGGTTTTACAGCACAGGAATAAATAATCATGACGTGAAAAAGTAGCATATGCCTGTGGTGGTGTACGTCGATGGGGAGAGTGTGTGTGTGTGGTGTGTGTGTGTGTGTGTTGGGGATGGTTAAAAAAAAAGCCTATAGTCGAAGTCTTACCTACAGTCTAAGGTAAAAATTAAAACTTGTAGAAGAGTGAACACAGATGGCATGGAAATGGTTTTCTTGGAATAAAGTCTCTTGTGCGCCAGAAGGTGAAGGACTTCAGTGCAGCGTAGCAGATAAATACTAGCCATGGCTGAGACGCCGCGCCCTCGCCTCGTGCCGGGGTTCGGTTTATATAATATGAATGTGATGAGTGTCACCGGGAGGCTCTTAGTGGTTTCGCAGCGTTGCTAGTCACAGCTGTGTCTTGTTGGACGGTGGCGAGTGGCAGATGGGCTGCAACTTTATTGACAACATGGGTTTTAAAACATTTTCGCGGCGTTCATTTTGTTCTCTGGCTTTCGGAAAGGGTACAGAGCAGAAATGTAACACGGGAGAACATTGTGTCAGGTGCACAACACAGAATAAACAGAAATATACGTGAATAAATTCCATAAACGGAAGGGGAAAGTATATATAGTTTAAAGCAGATGACACGTACGTTTTAAACATATTTTACAATCAGTAAGCTAAAGTGTCTGAACCTGACATTGCACCAAATTGTAGGCAGCCATTTTGGCTGCTTCATCCCGGTGTGGGAGGCCCTTTTTATCGCTGTTAAAAACACATTTAATGACCATGTTTATGGGCCATAGAATTAAATAAAATCTCCTAAACATGGGGCGTTATCATAAATGTGTATAAAGAGCTGCTAAGTGGTTGTGATTCTATCTACCAACTGCTAAGTGTACAGCGTACAGACAAAGCACGTCTTCAAATACTCGACTTTTCTAAATATGGGATTGTAACCATTAAGTATGCTGTCCAAGCAGTTCAACAAGTCTGGAGAAACTCTCCCCTGAACTTTAAGAATAACTAGAATATTTTATTTTTTTACCTAGGCAGGTTAAATAAATGCCCCCTGGATTGCAGCAGCACACACGCTACGAAATCGCCCAATATTGGACCGTTTTCAGAAGATTTATATCTCGGCTAGGCTGACATTTATATTCCTGAAATGTGTTCTCAAATTAGTGTGTACTTGTGTAAGGTGTGTGAGAGAGGGCGGTTGGTTATAACATATTTTCTAATGTCCTCCCTTTCAAAAAAAAGACAATCTTTTGTGATTGTTATTTTGCAGGCATTTATCCAAGGCAACGTATTTATTTTAGTTATTTCAGATACAGGTCAGCACGGAGCAGGTAGGAGTCAGGCATCTTCAATGTCTGTGGACATTGGCGATCGAACCCAACACCCTAGCCAATACACTATCCTGTCCCATTAGTCTAAGGTATTAGTCTGCCTCCGAATCTATTTTCACACCTTCTCCAACACATTGACCTGACCACAAACTTCCCAGACTCACTCACTCATTCAAAGTCTCTCTGTATGTCTCTATCCCTCGCTCCTGGTAAGCCTTCTTGGCAGAGGTCCTGGTTGCGTTTCAGAATGAATAATGGAACAACCGGACTTTGTAGGTGGCAAGGACATTGTAACGGAAAGTACACACGCACACACACACACACACACACACACACACACACACGTGCACGTATGCATACATACACAGTGTGGTGGAGATGAGCCTACTCCTCAGTGTCTGCCCACCTCTGCTGGGCATACCGTGTCGTTCTGCTAGGGTGCGCAGCTATTTATCCAACTCCTGAAGCACACTCCAGCTGTTCTTGGCAGGAAAGGTGAAAGAAATTGGGTAAGCATTTTTCGAAAGGTGTTATGTCTTGGGTTTCAGGATGTGTTTCCTAGTGCTGTCTAACCCGTTTGACACATGGAAAGGCTATCCAGTTAGCGTCCTACTAGGGCTGTCGATCGATTAAAAAAAAAAGAATCGCATGATATGCTGTGGTTAATCAGTGATTAATCGCAAAATCAACATTTGCTGGGAAAAGCCCCCAAATTAAGACATTCAAATTCAAAAGACATTATTGTGGCAGATGAGTAAAGCATTGAATACACTGGTAGAATATGCTGAACTACTCTTATTATCACTACTGTGGCCTATGGTCTTACTTAGCCTTTTCGTTGATTCCCCTATTCCACAGGGGGTGCTGAAGTTATTTCACCACTAGTAAGAGGGTTATACGAGGGTTATAAATATGTAAGTGGTGAACATTTATAATTGACCTTAAATAAACTGATGATAGTTAACAAGTGGACTCCAGGCGAGAATGGATGGAACAGCCGTCGTTCTCACTTTCAAGTATAAAGCTGTGTTTCCACTGCAGAAACTTTCCCCAGGAAGTAGAAACCTTTGAAGGAACTGGCCTCTGCATTTCCATCACAGGGACCAGGGTCTAAATTAAGTTCTGGGGACATTATTTTACCCTGCTCCCTGCTCGGAGGGTAATGCTTTCCAAAAGTTTAGGAACTTTGGGGGTGTGGCTTGCAGCGCTGAACATTCCTCCGTGCTCTCATGCTCAATCTCTGCAATAGCATGTGTGAAATCTGTTTGCTTACTTTAAAGGTCCCTTAACATCACGTAACGAATAAACGTCAAGAAAAAGCGAGGACAATCTGAGAAAAACATCGTGTCAGTTACAACGCAAATATGCAGCATTTTCCAATAAGAATCATGCCGGTGAAAGAGACAGATGGGTTCAACCCTCAACCTCGTATAGCCTAGTGAAGACAAGCTTATACTTTGTCCTTTCTTTCAAATATGCCATGTATTTAGAGGATTCATTTATAATCAAGTTTCACTTTTTAATCCAAGTGTAAAATCAAATGGCAGTTTGCGGATGAGGGGGATTATGATGAGTGGGTGTGTCTCGGTGGGCAGTTGGAGCGTTCATTTAATACATCCATGTTTTGGAGACATTAGACACGTAAAAACAGCCGTCGCTCACGTCAGTGGACTCATTCGCCGAATCTTCGTGGGTCTTTAGACCGCGATGGAAATGCAGACAACAATGGGCTGAAGGAACCTTTTAGTTCCTCGAAAAGTAGTTCCCAGGACTTTTTCCAGATGCTTTAAGGTGGCAATGCGGCTCATGACTGGCCCATAGTGTTGTGTGGTTACTGGCCCAGACAGGAGTGGGGCAGGGCCGTTTTAATATGATTGGCTATGGGCTACCAAATAGTCGTTACCTCGTAGCCAGTTAACTTTGGTCCCACCGCCTTTCCCGTTGCTGTTGTCAATCAATCAGACTTAGATGAAATGTGGACTTAACCCCTATGGTTATCTGTGCTTTTACATCATGGACGAAATGCAAACGTGTTGCTGAAAAGTTGAGGGACAAAAAAAAGAAGCCGCGCAAGACTTTTCTTTTGGTGCTGCTGCTACCGCCACCAGTAGAGACGGCAGTGGGATGTTGGCGGCCCCGGTACTGGCGCTGACATGGTTGAGACAGACAGCAGAAATGAGGGCAATAGCAAAACACAGTCAAAGCCAGCACAGCCCCCAGAGTCAGAGCCAGCACAGCCCCCAGAGTCAGAGCCAGCACAGCACCCAGAGCCCAGGCAAAGCACCAGTGGCATGGTAAGGTTGATGATGATAGGGCTTCTTTGGCTAGCTTGCTAGCCAAATGAGGTAGCTAACAGTTACACAGGTATCAGACATTAATACTGTTTTTTTATTATGTTTGAGACTTACCACAAGTCATCATTTTCTGGTCTTAATAAACAAAAAACACTAAAATGATAAATGTTGGCCCTGTAATTCTCAACCTGTTGAGTTGAAATTAACCTGTCACTACAACCTTGCCTAATAAAGTCTGCCCTGACTGGTAATACTAGTCCTAGTATACTATGTTATACTACTATACATATACTATACTATACTATGTTAACATCCTAACATTATGTACTAATATTAAATACTACCATTTTAATATTTTACTGATAGTGTTATGTTCTAGTGGTATACCAACATAATAATCCTAATCCTAATACTAATTACCCATCTAGGCTGAGGATAATCCTGCTGTTGACAGCGATAGCCAGGGCCAGGAAGTCAGTGTCCCTTCAGATGAGGTGAGGGAGTAGGCCGTTCATGCTATGGACGATGTTGGTGATACGTCGTCAACTATGAGGTGAGGCGATAGACCTTAAGAAATACATCAGCATCTTAGCTTGGGCATCAAATAGGGCATTAAAAGCCTTTAAAGCTCACTATGTGGGTGGGTTATGCAGTCTTATAAAACAGATTGATTTCTGTTGTATTGGGCTAAACACGATCTATCCTCTGTTCTCCGGAAATGCGTACTCTGGAGAGAAGGGTGTAACCTGAAGCTAAAATTCAACTCCAGATCTATTTCTTGGTTAAGATATTAGCAAAGCACATTGCTATGCTGTGGGGATGCTGCCTTACTTACTCTGAGTCCATTGTCGCTCAACATTCAGGAGCTAGCATATACATTGTAATCTTGGTATCATTGCTTGAGGTGTGTCATTGTGATGTAAACACTTAATGTTGGTTTCCTTGAACGTCACCAACATCATTGAAGTTGTACTTACTGCAGTAAACGCACAGAATACTCCCACAACCCGTTGTAACTCTAGATATATACCTATATCATGTAGGGCACTAGGTTGCCAGAAACACACCATACCTTTCCATTACTGCATCTCACAGCATCTGACTGTTTTATGCCTGAATCACAAGTTACTATGACGCATCACTGGCTCTCGTGGTACAGTACAATAGCACAGTGTGTATCTAGAAGCTAATGGAAAAGTGGTATTATGTTTACGTCAGGTAGCCCTCCTTTGGTACCACTTTAGGTACTGAAAGAGTACCTGGAGTACTAAAAGAGAAACCGTTTCTTTGGTTTTTAAGAATTGCACTGCCACTCACCTGCCAACTAAACCTTGCGTGAGTGTGACACCGCAAAACTCTGCGAAACACGCGCTTTATTAACACTCCATTGCATTGCCATCTTTTATCATATCGTCTACACGGCCACTGTAACTCTTAAACGTCTCCTATGGAGTCAAAGTCAGTTTTTCGGGTGCAGAAGGAGGAGGAGGAGGAGGAGGA
Source organism: Bathygadus melanobranchus (assembly GCA_900302375.1). Lineage (NCBI taxonomy): Eukaryota > Metazoa > Chordata > Actinopteri > Gadiformes > Macrouridae > Bathygadus > Bathygadus melanobranchus. Next base: position 12,290 of record OMKP01023134.1, read on the forward strand.
GGAGCAGGAGCAGGAGGAGGCTTGCCGCAGCATAAGGTTTAAGATATGTATTATTCCTCATACTGACAGCGGGGAAAAGCAGGGTCCTGCCGTGGGAACCGCTGACGTGTGTTGAAATGAATGAGAGTGACAGCCAGCCCTCCCGGCACCTCACATCTCATTCCACACGCCTCTGCTTAATGGGAAGTGTTGGACCAGGACTAGCGCCATGTTGTGCGTTCCCTTGCTCCTATTCTGTCTTATTCTGGGCTCTCTCTCTCTCTCTCTCTCTGTCTCTCTCCGTCTCTCTGCTTCAGCTTTGTAACTGAATGTAGGCTACCCCTCGATGGCTCCTGTCCCGTCATTCTTTTCTGTCCTCATGGTTTGTCTGTCCCCATTTTTTGGATTGACTTCTATCCTTTTCTTCACCCCTCCCCTTGCCCAGGCCCTGTTGTTTCCTTGCTATTGATCCATCTGTCCATACTTCTGGACTTCTGGTCTGTGACCCTCTCTGGGTGTGATGACCTCTTTCTTACCTCCTGCCCTCGGTTCATAGTGTTAAGCAGACTCCTCAGAGAAGTGACAGATCTCGCACACCCAGTATTTGATCAATGGCGATCCTTGGCTGTAAACCTTTCTCCCCCTGGAAAACGCTGTCCTTGTGTAGACCTTTCCCAAATGTTGAAGGATTGGATCTAGGTCAGGTGTATGGGGTTAGAGCTAAAGAAGGTTTACAGGAAGACTGCAGACATTGGGGATCGAACCCAGTACTCCTTTCTGGCTGGGATCAAACCTTGAACCCTAACCACTAAACCTGGGTACACCTCTATCCTCCCTTTACAACAGCATCAACATACAATAGTTTTCCCATGAGGGAAGCAGAGTATAGCTACACTCCATGGTCTTGGTTCCACCCATCTAGACTACGCTGCCCTATAGTTTAACTGGATTACACATCTGACCTCCAGAGCACATACACAACTGTTCCGGCACGCCTGGGACTCAGCCAAACTCAAACTCCCCGACATCACCCTCCCCTGACTGACAACCGTTCAGCGGCTATCCCTTCCCATGAAATATGCTGGGATTTTCCCATGGGGGGGTGGCTTACTGCTACTTTACTGCTGTCTTTACAATCACCAGTCAGGCCACACAAGCTCTGGTAGCAGGTATGCTCTGCTAGGCTCCTGTACCCCTGGCACGGTGCCTAGCAACACCGCTCATTGCTACACAGGATCTGTAATCGCTCACCAACAATCGTCCAACTGCCCAAATTGCAGGACCAATGTCATTGACAGGTTTAGCAGGAGATCAAAAGAGAGGGGGAAAAAGTCATGTTTTGCACCCACCGATCAGTGCTGCTGATAAATTGATGGATTCACGGAAGACAACCCCAAGCCGTGTCACAGTCCGACAGCGGAAAGAAAATCTCTCTCTCTCTCTCTCTCGTTGTTACCAGAGCCCAATAATAGATATAAAAAGCCATTGTCTGTTCAGTGTGCACACAGTGGTGGCCCATTCAGAGTGACAAACACTCGGTCCCTGTGTGGCTCTTGTCCTCGTTGTACCGCAAGGTGTGGAAGTACTCTTCCCTGTCGTGGCATCACTTGAGGGCCGGCACAGCTAACTCCCACCCCCACCCTCTCCCCTGTCCTCCCCCCAGGGGGAGGAGGAGAAAAGAGAGTGATGTGACAGCCGCGTGTCTTCAGATGGAAGTCACGATGCGCCAGATGTGTTGCCTCCTAAAAGGTTGGTGTTTTGAGGCCGCTAAACGTCCAGAGTCAGTGGGTGGCCACAGAGGGACGGGAGGAGAGGAGGGAGTGAGGAGAGAGGAGAAAGGTGTAAAATGTTGACTTCAGTAATAAATCATCAGGGCATCTGCAGTGTGTGTATGTGCATGTGTGTGTGTCAGTGTCAGAATGGCACATAGGCTGTCTTTATCTCTCTCCCTCTCTCTCTCTACGTTAGCCTCTTTCTCTCTCTCTACCTCAGCCTCTCTCTCACTCTCTCTCTCTCGATGATGACGATGAGGGCATTCACACACACAGCCATGGAGTGAACTGACTTATAGTCATTACCAAATATCCCACTCCTGAGACACTATTAAAATGGAGGCCACATATGCTCTACCGACTGCATTCTGTATTCGGGTTTCTGGAGCACCGCACAACATGAGTGACATGTTGTCGTTAGTTAGCTATACGGGTAGTAGGACCGGTTAAACATGAGGTGGGAATAATGTTCCTGTCCTACACCGAAGGATGTTTACATAAGACCATGGGCGTCTAAGCTGATGTTATGGACAAACACTTTGTGTTCTTGTCTGTTGTCGCTAATGCACTATGCTAATGCATTAGCGAAATGCATTTAACTCGAGGCTTTTTTTTGTTGTCGTCGTCGAGATTCTAGCCTGACAAACACAAAAACTGACAGGCCGTGGTTTTTGCTTCCTGGGTTGAGCTGAATGTGAATCGCTCAGCTGCTTGTTAAGTATCGCTCGGTGGTGCTGGTCTGCGCGCATGCACCCCGCTGCCGGTCGAGTAGACGTAATGACGTTAGCCATGTTATCATTCCTACGCATGAAGGGTGGAGGGTGGAGAGGCGTCTCAGCTGGGCCTGACGTCTTGTCATTGTCTTCGCTTTTAGTTTTTTCAAATGGGTTGCCCAAGGTAGCCTATTGGCTAATGTAATATCAACACGTGACGTTTGTTGGATGCGTGAACAAGTGTGTCCGATGGCTGCGGAGGTGGACCAGAGCCACAAGACTCTGGCTCCTCTGTCCTTTCTTAATCAGTCTGCCATTGTCTCTTTTACGCACGCCCCCGCCATCTCTATCTCTCTCTCTCCTCTTTATCCCTCTCCATCTTTCTCTCGCTCTCCTCTTTATCCCTCTCCATCTTTCTCTCGCTCTCCTCTTTATCCCTCTCCATCTTTCTCTCTCTCTCCATCTTTATCTCTCTCTCTCTCTCCCTCTCTCTCTTTCTCTCCATCTGTATCTCTCTCTCCCTCCCTCTGTCTGTCTGTGTGTGTCTCTCTCGCTGTGTCTCTCTTCCCCCCTCCCTCTCTCTCCCTTTTGATTTCCTCATGGAAAATGAGTTAAATTCATAATATCAATGAAAAGCTTTGATCGTGTTAACACCTCCCCACCCCCTCCAAATCATTGCATTACATGAGAGGAGCACAGGAAGGAATGGTTAATCTAATGACAATGGATGTTTTGAAACGGGGGCTGACTACTCATCCTCTGTTCTAGCTGTCTGATTTGAAAATTAAAGCTGTCCCTCAGTCTGCCAGTCACCAGTGTAATCTTGTGTCAAGGTGCTTATTAAATTCTCTCAACACTACCTGAGGCAAGTTTCAGAATGAACACACACACACATACACACACACACACAGACACACCACACTCACCACACACACCACACACACACACAGATGTTGTGGTCAATTACCTTGTTGGCAGGTCTGGTTTGCTGTGTGATGCTCACCTTCCAGTTCCTCTC
>OMKP01023135.1:0-20266 GCA_900302375.1 Bathygadus melanobranchus
TTCGCACGCATCACCTACCCACCAGGTTGATTATCCATGTCCATTTGCCATAGAAAATAAAAGCATTCACACGTTTTGGTGAAAGTTTTGCCCTCAAAATGGAAAAGGTTACGACGCAAGAGATTGCCGTTGTCATGACAAGGAATTATTGTAGTCCCTTCTACAACCAAGCCAGTTAGTCACGGTATGAATTACAACGAGGTAAGTTAAGTGAAGGTTAAGGCTCCATCGGCCGCAACTCGTTACAAAGTACTGTACTGTCGCAATCTCCAAATACTGTATATCGAAAGAAATGTTAAAATCAGCAAGTTTGTTCTCCTTCACAGTCGTTATCAAGTCGCTAACTCAGCTGTGCTCCCATGAAGTAATCTCTCTCTCTCAACAGTGATGACTACTCTGCTGAGAGAGAGAGAGCAAGAGAGAGAGAGAGAGAGAGAGAGAGAGAAAGAGGGCGAGAGAGCGAGCAGGCTCTTGACACGCATCCAATGGAGGCCATGGGGTCACAGCTTCCAAACAGATTCTTTCCACACTGGACACCAAGTTGGGGGTGGGGGTGGGGAGGATGTGTGCAGCAGGTAACTGTGCTACAGGTCAAGGTTGTACCGCTCAAAAATAAAACCTGACGTCATGGGGACATTATGAGCACGAGGACATTGTTTGGCTAGGTGATTAATGCGTGCGCGAGTAGCACACGTATCAATCCGACGTTGAGTCGGCTGATCACATTACCATGAGGCGGGCCAATCGCTTCTGGGTTCGATTCCCTCCTGCCTAGTAATATAAGAATAACCGCATAGGAATGAAGAAGGGAGGGAATAAAGGTCCCAGCACCGAAGGCACCGAAACACCCAAAGCTTGGATATAGTATATGTAAGCTAAGATAAGATGAAACAGAACTTCATTAATCCCGAAGGAAACTCTTGAAGGGATTGATGTAAGGGATCATCCCTAGCCCGTAGCGTTGGGCGTTATTTTTTGCAGTATTTGGAAATAACCGCACAACTGGGAGTGGATTACCCTGCTCCCATGGCCACTTGCGAATCCTAAAAATATAAGGATGAAAAAACGTTCAAATCAGCAATCGGAGTGTTTTCCTTCCTGGTCGTTATCAAGTTGCTAACTCAGCTGTGATAACGAGTAGCTTTGACAGCTGTGCCCTTTAATGGTGCTTTGGTTACAGGTCAATCGGCCAATCAGAAAAGGCTATTCGACCAGACCATGGCCAATATTATTGACCAACTGCAAATAATACGATTGGTTCCAAGAAAAACCTGAAGCCATTACCTTACAGCGATGGCTGCTCTGCTGCCACATGGTTGCTTGGCTTACAGCAGCACATGGAAATATGAACTGAACTTCTGGGAGGAGTCTAAGTCTGGAGGAACCAACTACAGCGAGGGGCGGAGTTACGGCTCACTTTATATATAGAGGAGATATTCTATCTCCTCTAAGAAAAGTCATTCGCACAAGTGGATGAGGCATTCAGAAGTGTATTTTCGACAGTGGCCAGTCTACACGGTGTTGATTTGAAACCTTTACAGACACTTCTTTACAGTTGACTACTGCTTCCTGCGTTAACAAACAGATCCCCGCCTCCTCCAGCAACATGATTGGTCGAAAACAAATGTGAAGCGAAAGCCAATGAAACGCCCCGTTCACCAGATCTGAGTCTGCCATCACACTAATGGAAACCCAACATGCCCTGCAGTTTGTACACAGCAAACAGCGGTGAAAAAATAATATATATATATATCATATTCGCCGCCATTATGACACCTTTATGTAAACAACTGGGAAAGTTATGACAAATACACCAGTCAACTCTGTGAAGAATAGTACTGTATATTTGCAAGCGTATCAAATCCATCCGCTCCAACGAAGCAGCATTTGGTCTATTATGATCCACGACCTCAAATACAGAATCAACCTGAAATACAGTATTTAGTTTACTCTCTCTCTCTCTCACTTCTATCTTCCTTCTACCTTTCTTGAGAGGCCAGGCTCATATAGAGCGTGGCCGGTGGGACTTCCTGTTTTCCTCTTGTGAAAGGTTGGGTGCGAGGGGGTGAATTAAATACACTATCAAACATTTAGCACTAACAAAGTCTCTCTCTCTCTCTCTCTCTCTCTCTCTCTCTATCTTCCTGCTCCCTCTCTTGAAAGGCCGGGCTCCTATACAGCGCGGGCCGCCAGGACTTCCTGGTGTTTGTTTGTTTAACAGGAGTCTCTCACAGTATAGGAGGTATACCACTGGTAGGAAAACATACCGCAGTGTTGCTGTGTGCCAGTCATCCGGATGTTATGTTTGCAACTCCTGGCGTTCAAAGCCTGTGGACATTATTCACATGTCAACTATAAAAGACAACCCCTCTTCAACCAACACCCCCTCCCCGTGCTCTGTGGAAAGTTGAGGTAAGGTCCCAGACAAGAATAGATAAGTCCCTTGCCTGTCACGCAGGCATGCTGTACCTCCAATGAAACACGAAGGATCATGGCTTCAATTCATATGTATATGTATACAGTATATGTTAAAAGGCCCAGCTCGGTCTCTTCTGTCTGTTCTCTCTCTCTCTCGCTCTCTCGGCCACGGCCAGCTCCAGGTGCAGAGGGGAAACGCCTTCTGCCATCGATTAGCTCTGAGCCACATGGCTGTCTCTTTCCTGAACTCCTGATTAACGTGCGTGAAGAACAAGACGTGAGTACAGTTATCACCTCGGTTATGTACATTATAATATCCTTTGAACCTTTGCTTTTAAGTTAAGATTGTTGCTAGTCGAGTTAAAGGCCATGAACCTCATGGCTGTGGCCTCATGTTTAGTTCATGCGTTGGCATTTTGTCCTTCATTGGCCTGTGGCTTGTGTAGTTTGTGTGCTGGCTGTTTGTCTGGACTGCAAGGGACCTTTGGCTATAGACTGTATATCTAGTCCCACTTATACACGACTGGTAGTCTGTCAGTGGAATTATTAGTTTATTCCATTCCCTCTTTATATATGACTGATTAAATGATGATTAATTGAATATCTTATCATTTATTTCCTATTGGCTGTTTATTCGATTCTGCAGCACGCTGCCACAGCGGCTGCTCAACGGCCAGCAATATCAATCCAATCCTATCCATGTTGCTTTACCTTTTATTAAAACCTGCACCCTCCTATACCCTCAGCCTCAGTCTCTTTCTACACCTCCACTGGTCCACTGGCATCTGACCAACAGCCTGTGTCACATCCACCTCACCCTAACCAGTTACACATCACCCAGAGGTCCCCTGACCTCGTTCTATATATATATATATATATATATATATATATGTATGTACTGATCTTTAATCTTGATAGCAGTTGGCGCTACAAGCAATGTTGACTTGCACGTGACTACAGGTTGTTTTGATAACATCGTTTTGGATTTTGTATGTCAACTTTCTAGACTACTGTTGGTTGTCAGAAAGGGAAACTCCAAAACGTGGATGTTTTAAAGAACGCTCCAAATGCATGCCGAGACACGCCCACTTATCATAATCCCCGCCCTCATCCGCAAACTGCCTTTCATTACACTATTTTACACATGGATTGAAAAGTGAAGCTATTATAATTCAATCCTCTAAATATATAGGATATTTGGGTGAAAGGGGCAGAGCATAATCTTAGGCTATATGAGGTTGAGGGTTGAAGGGTCTACCTGTGACAGGGTCTACCTGTAACCAACTCAATCGCTAAATGGATTGAAGGACTGCTGGGTAATTTCGTTGGTAGAGGACAGGGTAACAGAGGATTTACAGATTGTTATGACCATTGTTGCGTATCAACAGTGAACAATTTTTTCAGAACAATTTCGGTTAATTAGCTCACAAGCAGTGAGCTAATTACTGCATCCAAATATCAACTATAGATTTGGATGTCGTGAAAAACATCGTGAATAAACATACACACACACACACACAAAAAAAGTAACAATTGTTTTTCTTCACATACCGGCAAAGATCGGACGTAAACACGTAGAGGCGCTCGTCTTTAGACAGCAGGGGGTGGAAAGCGCTTCCATCTGTTCCATTGATGGCGTTGCTTTGGTCAGAAGTCCAGAACTTCAGCTGGCTGTGAACACAGCGTGTGTACTGTCAGACACCAGCTGATAAGGAGCTGATGTCTTCCGATTTGTGTGTGGACGTTGTTTATCTTTTAACAATGAATAATAATATCGGGATTTATCTCATGTAATAACAATTTTACCACAGTGTGTGTGTGTGTAAATGCTATATGGATTGCATTTATGTAGCGCTTTACATTGCCTCACGTTCACCCATTCATACACCGACGGCGATGTCAACCATGCAAGGCAACAGTCAGTTCGGCGGGAGCAGTTAGGGTTAGGTGCCTTGCTCAGGGACACCTCGACACTTAGCTAGGCGGAGGCAGGGATCGGACCAGCGACCTTCTGGTTGCCAGTTGATCGTTCTACCTCTTGAGCCACTTCCGCCCGTGTGTGTGCGTGTGTGTGTGTGTGTGTGCGTGCGTGCGTGCGTGCGTGCATGCGTGTGTGTGGGGGTGTAGGTGGGGGTTTGCATACCGTTGACCGTCCCACGTATGAACACGGCCGTAGTCCATGTAGTCCTGCTCCCCGGTGTGGTACACAAACTCCCCACCAAGACTACCATTTTTCTAGAACCAATTGGGACATTGAGACAGAGCACAGTGATCCTCTATTTGAGGTGACTAGTTCACGTTCAAGAGAGCCACCATCTCATTCCCAGGCAAAGAAAACATTTGTAAATGTGACTTGTAAAAAGGGAAATCATAAACGATGCAAATACAGAAATAAACAGCATGTAATTGTGACAGCATCTTCCGTCCTATGTAGGTCAATAATGTATAGTGTAAATAACGTTGCATATACTGTCAATAATGTTGATAATGTTTACTTAATGTTATGTTTTGCATGTACATTTCTAGATATATATAAAAAAGAAGTGCATTGTTTGTATTCTTTTTTTCAGTGTTGTTATCTCTTTTTCTGCAGCCCCGTGAGACCATTCCGATCTGGCAAGTTCACATTCTGTATCTCCCTGAGGATCAGCCTGGCCAGGCTTCAAGTTATACGCTTGTTGGTCCGAACCACATCGGTTCGGACCAATCAGCTTCCTACGAGGAACTACCGGCAGCTACGGGCGTGGTGATAAGACACGCGGTTCATTCAATCACCTCTTAGAAAATGCCTACCTTTTCAAAAGGTCGACTTCCCGGATGGTTCTGTGTCACAAACCAACTGTCGTTACACCCTGATTTCCTCATTTCCTTTGTCTAAATGCGATCATGTCCAATACAGCCCAGCAAACCCACTGGGCGTCATCGGCCCTTCCCCACCGACATACCTTGTACATGAGCCCAAAGACGCTCTCCACGTCCTTTTTGGTGATGGCCACGTGTTTCAACAGGGTGTCCTCGTACCCCCACAGCAGCTCCTGAACCGAGCGGGTGGTGAATAGGCCCACGCCTATACTGTTCATCCAGAACGACACCACGTTTGCCCGAATGAAACTCCCCTTCACAGTCTCCATCACAGCCTGGAGGACAGAGGAGGAGAGGAGAGGAGGACAAGGAGGACAAGGAAGAGGAGGAGGGAGAAGAAGAGGAGGAGGAGGAGGAGTAGGAAGAGAAGGAGGACAAGGAAGAGGACGATGAAGAGGAGGTAGGAGAAGAAGAGGAAGAGGAGGAGTAGGAAGGGGAGGAGGGCAACGAATAGGAGGACGATGAAGAGGAGGAGGGAGATAGAAGAGGAGGAGTTGGAGTAGGAGGAAGAGGGAGAAAGAGGAGGATGAAGAAAATCGTTAAACTACGAGTAACAACGAGTCCGCATTGAAATTAGTTATTAAAAGTGGTTTATTTAGTTAGTATTTAGTTAACTTTGTGCATAGTTGTTCTGGAGGGTGTGTGTGTGTGTGTGTGTATGGGGGGGGGGTGGGCAGTGACCTACCCAGGCTGGAATGTTGACCGTGGTGATGGAATCAACTTCCGGGTCACCGATGGATTTCTCAGGCAGGAACACAAAGGTCTTGGGGCAGTAGGCCGAAACCATGGTGCCATTTTCCAACGTGGTCACGTTGACCTTGGGCCTGTACTCTCTGCGAGGGACGCAGGCGGAACACAAGTGACATGCTGATGCGTTTATGTGTTTATTGGGACTTCAGGACTTCAATAGAAGACGATTGTGTGGCGGTTTGAATCACAGAATGTGTAACGGGGGACAAGGTCCAGCAGTGTATTAAGTCTCGTGTACGTCTGTCGCTTGTTTCCTTTATTCTGTTTTTTTGCACATTTTTATTTTTGCCCTTTGTATTTTGTAGGTGTGAATTTTTGTTTATTGTGTCTTTTCACAACGTATATCCGTGATATCATTTAGCCACAGCGTAAATACATACAATTGTTTCCAAAATAAGGTGTGAAAGGTGATTATCACATTAGCGTCATTATCATTACATTGATAATAATGGGTTTTATTTGGTATCGGCCACATTACAACACACAGTTCCTGGCCAGTTCAATCGTTGATTGGGTCTAACTGAGGCGCAGGCTGTGCCATGCTGACACACACCGTGCTTGTAACTTGTTCTGTTCTAATTGCAGTCTACCTTCAGCGATATATTGTTGTCTCCCTCTTTTGACAAATGTGTTACTTTTTGTAAGTCGCTTTGGATAAAAGCGTCTGCCAAATGCTCTAAATGTAAATGCATACACCGCGGACCTTCATATTAGTTTAAGCCCGTCAGTGGCGGTGCATGAGCACAAGTACTTCACAACGTCAAACACAAAGGCATTTGTGCTCATGTCATCTTCTGATTTCACCTCGTTGTACGCGTGCTAAAGAAAACGAGACAATACAAACGCCACGAGTAGAAAAGCAAACATAAAGAGTGAACAGAGAGGCGTTCAGCGGCGTTTGTACACAGCTTTCGCTCTAGCAACGCACACGGATGTGCGCGCGATCGGAGTCCTACCGATACGTGTAGGGTCCGACCTGGGACAGCGCCGGCTTGCCACCCGCCAAGACCTTGTCCAGATTGGTCACGTTGAAGAAGTAATACTGCATGTACACCGGAGGAGGGGGGTTCTTCCACGTCTCGAACACCCGGCTGCCCTCCGTCAAAGTGATCTCCTAGGAAACGATGCGGAGAGCACACGACATCGTGTCAAAAAGGTGTTCTCCAAGCGTGTGTGCTTTTGACTCCATGACGACGATGCAAGCGGACATGGTCAGCGCGGAGGAAGCAGGAAGTGTGTTAGGACCGGGCGATTTGACCTAAAAATACAATGTGCCTGTTTTTTCCGGACGAATTTACAATTTTCGTTTTAAACCTTTTTGTTTTTCTTCAGACAAACGTAAAACGACCCAGGCATGATTTTAAGAAATATCTTTTTTATTAACACTACGCCTATGTGAATGAATCAGTTCAAAAATCAAAGAAAACTAATAAAATAAAAACAGCACCACTTGGCTCTCATTATTGTGCAAAGATTAGATTTTAAAATCAAATTGAAAAAAGGCCTTATTTAGGAATGAGTTGTTGTTTGTTTGTGTTGGTGGACGTCTTTATGGTCCATCGGGCGTGCTACCAGTGTATCAGTGTGATTGTAAGTTGAGTTCTCTTCTCGTTCTGGAAAGTGAGAGAGTACGGAGCCCCACAGACTTTGTTCAATCGCAATTTCGTAAAGTAAAGTAAAATTGTGAATGAATCAATCCAATGGAAGAAAGCGCCCATCCCTACCGTGTGCACTACTTAGAAGAAACGTACTGCGGCAGAACAGCTCGCTTTATGAATGAATGAATGAATTAAGTTTAACAGGTTGTTTGAGAGAAATAAAATCACTGTGTTTTTGCACATGGAGCAAAAAGAACCACTGAGACGGATTAAAGAAACACCATGGGAGCCTCGGCCTCTGTAGGTGTCTGTCTGGGGGCCGGCCTCCACACACACACACACACACACACACACACACACACACACACTCACACACACGCGCACACGCGCGCGCACACACACACACACACACACACACACACACACTTTTGACATGGGTGGGGGGAGGAGACGCTTCCACGGTTCCTTTGTCAACGGTTGCCAATGGTGATGGGCTCTGGCTGGGAGAGCAGCTGACAGGTCATGTGGTTACGGCGAGCCCGGTGCCTACTGGCTGGGGAAGGAGTGTGACCTTAATGATCGGCACGCATTCCTCTCGACTGAGCCCAAAGAGGCCCTGGCAATGCTGCCGCTCAGCACACATCCATCTATACCCCCGCCACTCTACAGTGCTGGGGGGAGGAGGAACAACAGCACAAGAAACTCCTCGCTAGAAGCTGTCTGGGGCGTGTAACCACAAAAAACAGATTTTTGTTGGGATCCAAGATGGTGGCATGCATGTATGTATAGCGTACTGGTTGTAGGACAGAATGCTTGTTTTGAAGGGGGGGCTAGCCGCCACTCTTTCACAGTGGGGAGTCTCCTCTGTTCGCTCAACGGCTAAAATTCAGCTGAGTTGCCAAGGACAATAAAGCTGTCACCTTGGATTGTGGACGAATGAGAGAGAGCGAGAGAAAGGGAGAGAGAGAGAGAGAGAGAGAGCGAGAGAGAGGGAGAGACAGAGAGAGAGGGAGAGAGACAGAGACAGAGACAGAGACAGACAGAGACAGAGAGGTCCTCCACTTTCATGGTGAAAACAAACAGTATGCAAACCGTCCCCCCGTGTGTCCCACGCAAGCAACGAGAAAGAAAGAAAAAAGGGGCAGAGAGAACAAACCTCAATGGGGAAGCACAACATCAAGAGTCTGCTTTCTATAGACGCCACGAGGCAACTCCCAGTATGAAAACACATAGAGCAGGTGGACACACACACACACACGCTATACAGCACTTTGATGTTCAAACGGCCTTCAAAAAAACACCAAATGAACAACACAATTGAACGAGACTTACTGGTCATTGGCCACGGCTTTATCAAAGACGTTATTTAAGGAAAGGGGGTCGGAACCTATGGGGGGAAAATGCAGGGGCAGTGACAAGCGACAAAAGTACAATGTCCTTTTATTTTGCCTATTAATAACTATCGAGAAACTTATTTTTCCTGGACGGACACGCAGACACACACAGGCACGCACCCTACTCACAGGACCTCACATGGAGGACCTTGTCCTGTTGTCGTAGAAGGTTTGACCTCTAGTTAGCTCCTTCACACCGGTGCCGTGGATGAACACACACACACACACCGCCAAGCTGCAGCGATAACATGCACTCACTTTGATTTTGGTGGAAGTTACTTACAGTCTGTTGTGTGACACGACGGCCTCATCGGCCGCAACCTATGAGGAAGTGAGGCCTCTCTGTCTATTAGCAAAGTACCACTTGTGTTATACAATAATCCTGCAGTCAACGTATGTTAAAGTGTTTGAGGTGGCAGCCATGTGTGTTTGAGGTGGCATCTGTAATTTGTGGCTAGCACTGTGGTTAGGTTACCTAGGTTTCATAGTCTAGAAGTCTATCTGGTCGCCAAACGCAAACAGCCTTTTAATGGGTCAATGGAGCTGTGTGTACTCAAGTATATTGAGTCACTAATAAAGTATGAAACCACATGGCTAGCTTTTTTTCTGGTATACTATTGTCACTTCCTCCTTGGAATCTTCCTCATCAAGACATGGAACCGTCTTGTGATCTGATGTTCCCTTCAGGACTAAATAAGGGGGGCGCACACTCATTGATTTGAACAGAAAGTCCCTAACGCTGGCTTCATCACGGCCTAGAAGCTAGTAATAAAAGTATTACAACAAGCATTCCAAAACGATACAGGAGACTATTTGCATTTCGCATGCGTATTTTCCACACTTGTTATTCTATTTTTGCATAGCACTCTCTCTCTCTCTCAGCTCACTCTCTACAACAGTACTCTAGCACAGTTGCCAATAACAACACAATTACACCCCAGTTATGATGACAGTGTCAGAACAGGGACATGTACGCTTTCCAAGCACTCGTAGTATTTCAAATCACTTCTACCACTCCTACCATGATCCTCGGGCCTTTGTCACATCAGGTGCTGCGCGAGTCAACAAAAGGTATTACTGCCAAAATGAAACAAATAATAAGATGAGGTAAGATAAGATAAGACACTAATAGGGCCAGTGGAAGTGCTCTTGGAAGAGCTCGAATTGTTATGAATATCTATTGCAGCAGCGTGGCCATTACGTCTTATTTGAGGACAACCAAACAGTTCATAACAGTTCTAACCCTAACCGTAACCCTCATCAGACTTTTTCTGATGCTGATTGTGGTTCCTTTACTGTTCCTCAGTTGACGCTCACCAATCCCCAGCACAACGCTACTCAACAAAGTCAAACCCAGTGTTTACAGAACACTCCCAGGCTGACACAATTTGACGTTGTTGACGACCCCCACCACTACGTGTTCAAACTGCGTCTACCCAGCCACCATCACCGCATCAAACCCCCCCGTGGTGGGAAACAGGGCTGAATGATGCGCTTGTGGCGGATGTGACCTGTAGAGAAAACAGCAAGGGTCCCATGGGGCCCGCTATGCCCTCGAGGCCTCGCTCCTAGCATCTTGACTCAGTGTACACTGTCATAACAAGCGCTGCCCATTGTTTTCACTCAGTGTGATGTCCTTCGCTTCGGGATGGGTTGGACTTTATTTGCCTAGGCCAGCGAGGCTGGGTGGGAAAAGGTTGGATTTCCTTAAGAGTCAAATGTTTCACTTGACCTGTGAAGCATCTGGAAATGTAGTCCTAGCATGTTAGAAAAGGAGCGAGGGCTGAGAGAACGTAAAATAACCAAAAAAGGACACAGTCTGACGTTCAAAAACAACGTGTTTGAATGTAACCGCTCACCGTCATGTTCTCTGGCTACAATAAATGCTTTTTTCACTTCCTCGCTCATAGAGCACACTTTGCTCTTGTCTACTGCAACAGTCAACTGAATCTAACTGGTTTCCATATTTTATTGTATGTTTTCTTAAACAAAAAATCCACCGCACAAATAATGAGAGGCATGCTGAAAGGCGTTAAGCTCGCGCCAGAGGATCTTGAAGATAAGCCTTTGAGGACAAACTGACATTTCAGTCATACCCCGATTTAAAAATAAATGAAATCCCAGTCTATAAATCCTCTTCAAGCAATCTAATGTGTCCATTTCCCTAGCTGGTATTTAGTCAATATTTGCAGTCAGTTTTTAAATCGGATAGAAAGGGGATAGTCGAATACGGAGAATGTAAACCATTGAACTGAATGCAAAAAAAAAGCTGCCTTAGATGAGTGGAAATACACATGTACTTAGTATATTGTTTACAGTAAAGACAACTTCAACATCTGCCTTTAAGGCGAATATATAGACAGCCTAAAAGCCGCTAAAAATCTAAATATTTGTAAAACTAGGACTTTTAGGAATTTTGCAACAAATATAAATACTTTTATAATGTGAAACCAAGCTTCAGAGTTTCAGGGGTGTAGTATGTATTATAACGGTAAACTCAATTTTTTTTAAATAGAATGCTGTTCTTTTGTACACAAATTGTCGGTCACTTTCAAGCATGATGGGAATGTGGTGTATTACACGCTGTGGTTTTAACTCTTCTCATGACAGCGGTGATTTGCCACTCCTCCTTGTTGGAGGCAAGAGCTATTCGCAGTGTGGGCGAAAGTTCACAAACACACGGCCGCCACCGACGCGCCGTTAACAGAGCTGCGATTCCACTACGATTCGCTCCCTAATGGGGTAATTAACTTTCGATCTGCTGTCAGATTGCCCTGTTTAGTTTGAGAGCTTTGATATCATTAACAGCGGTGGATGCGCTCCGTTTACACACTCTGGTCTGCACGTACGATCATTGACATGTTGTAAAAGACATGCATATTGTAGCTTACACTAAACCATTACACAGACTATAGCCAATTCATTGGGTATTTTCTGTTTCGTAAAATCTGAAAGACTTTCGTCTTCAATAAACATACAGTCGCTTCATTGTAATCATGCTGGCCGATTTAACATGTCAATGGGGTCCCTTGGTTAACAAGAAGCCTTCCAAGTATAACACTATGAGCATGAGCACCATGCAACGAAAGTAGTTACAAGAACGCGATTTGTCCACAAATAGCAACACTCATTTCAATATACTAAGAACTATTGTTGACGTGACTCATACTGGTATACTCGTTTCTGGTTATTACAATAGTTTAACAGATCGACAAGACATTATCTATCAAGCCTTTATCAAGACATTACACTTGTTGATTGTTTAATTTCTCTCTTAGTATAATATATGCACTTACACTTTTTAAACGATTGTGGATGATGTTTCTGAAGACCTGGGAGACGACTAAAGCAATCCCAATGACGAGCAGGTGAGCACTGGCTATCCCGACGCCGTACACACAACATGACCTCCGCGTCATGCTGATGGATCTGAACAAAGACAACTGACGTTATATCTAAATAAGTATAAAAAAAAAAAACATTCATAAGAGCTATTTCCCATCCAATGATACAGTAATGGGAAGAAAAAAACACGTTATTATCCAAGATAATGGGGTTCCCCGTTATACGCAAGTTCAACAATTACCAAAAGTTCTTAAAAGTCTCTTATCCTTATTTAATTAAGCGTTTTAAAAACTAAGAGTTTTTTGTTGCATCCTCCAGCGTTCCAGCGACAAAAAGCAAACACTTTGGTCGGTTTGGTTACCCACCTTGTGGTTAATAATAAACTAAAGCTGACAGCCACGCGGTAGCACAGAGACTGGAGGCTTGGTAATAATATATGCCGCCGCTATAGCCTATATTTGTAGCACTTTGCTCTCAGCACACGCCCCCACCGAGTGGAGTGTCAAGTGAATGTTGATTGGTCGCAATTCATCACCAGTTAAGAACGAGCAAGATTACATTTTCGCCAGCACATATAAACGTCAATTAGTTAAAGAAAAGCAAACGTCCATATGACACAGTGTATGGTCCAGGGGTAATATTCATGAACTTTCAGCCAGCAATGTCAACGCCGATCTGGTTTTGTCGACTACACAAAGCAAAATTATGTTAATAAACAGGCCATATTACATGTACATGCGTTAGCCTGTTAAAGACTTGATAGCATGTATTTTGACAAAACAAAGATGGTTAATTTATCTGTTGTATTTGCAGCAAAGACTCCTTTCCATTGTGTACAATGAGTTGGCCCATAAGAATTAACACACATACAGCCAATATAACAACTTTAATTTGTATATAACCATTTATTTTACAGTTAAACAAACTGGATCTTGAATACACAAAGGAAAGCGTACGTGTTCTGAATGGAATCTAACTTGTAAAACACACTGCAGTACAAAACATGTTGCATAGATAGATAGGCCTGAATTATGATTGTTTGTGGTAAGGTGATAGTGGCCTGTTTCATATCACAAAATATCTGCTGAACATTGCTGAACATCTGATGAACAACATCCAGCTAACAGTATGCAAATAAGCTGATTCTCATTCCAACGTCAATTAGTTAAAGAAAAGCAACATGTTGCATAGATAGATAGGCCTGAATTATGATTGTTTGTGGTAAGGTGATAGTGGCCTGTTTCATATCACAAAATATCTGCTGAATTGCTGAACATCTGATGAACAACATCCAGCTAACAGTATGCAAATAAGCTGATTCTCATTCCAAACAGTAATCTTAATTACACGCCCTTCTGCTGCCTCGTACAATATAACAGCTTATACTTCACTGCCTGCTTGGTGGGAACTCACCCTTCACTAATGGGGACGGACCACGGCTCCTTCAGGTGAAGACCTAGTGACGGCTACTGTTGTTTCAAACTGATAAGATTATGGATGAATGCCTTACACCATTTGTGGGAAAGAGCTGTGGCACGTAAGTATCATGTAGTGATGGGCCAGCATGGAACAGGGCCTTGAGTGTCGCAACAATACCCCAGTGTTGTGTTAAGTGTAAGAATGCCACTATTTGGTGATTGACTAGTTTTGGCCGTTGCTAGTCTGTGCCGTTGCACAACTGGTACTGTTTGTAATCTATTTAAACTAAACAGCCTTTGGTCAACTAGAAAGATGTAGAAATCCTTGTGAAAACAACTAATGTGGGACATTGTACATTTGGTATCAAGGATATGTTTGGGGGGAAAAAAAAACATCGCCATGCCAATACCTATGGCAAGCCAAGAACTTTGGCTGCAGCTTCAATGGCTGCTATATGTTGGCAGCAAGTATTTGGAATGAATGTGCTAATTTATTATGGAACATCATTTAGAAATCGACGTGGCCAAGGTGGAGCGATTGCAATGCATCCGAGGTCTTCAGCCTCTTCTCTTCCAAGACCAGGAGATAGAGGAGCTAGAATTCTCAAACTGAGTTCAGCCATCCCACTAATAAATGTTGTTCAGCCCATTTCCTGTGTCAGTCACACACCCGCTGGACTCCTGCACTGACTGTTACTCACTGTTACCAGAATCCAGACAGTTCCAAAGTTCAGCTGTGACTACATTGGGTCCTCCTCAATTCCCATCCATTCCAAATTCCAATGTATTTTCAGCTGGTCACTGATAGTTCTTCAGATCTTGTCCTACCCCTTTGGCACCTCCCACTTTACAAGCCCCCTAGTGGATGCCCAGGGCCAAAGCAGAGGGTTGCAGTTCCGGGTCCAATGGTCGACTGGAAGGGGTGATGGTTCCAGAGGAGATACACTAGGTCCGGGCCAGGAACGTCCTTCCATGGCCTGATCCCGTGCAACCTGGCGGAGCGCCTGGCGGCATTTGTATTGCAGTGCTGTCAGGGAATTACGGGGAATTTCATCCTCCTTCTGGGCTTGGTTCTCTCTCTCTCTTTCTCTCTCTCTCTTTCTCTCTCTCTCTTTCTCTATCTCTCTCTCTCTCTCTCTCTCTCTCTTGTCTCTGCCCCCGCGTCGTTTTGAGACCAGGCGATATCCTCTCCTCTCTGAGGGCTTCTCCTTGAGTTCCAAACAGCTGTTTCCAATCATCTCGACATCTCGTGTATTTATCCTTCTTTGCACTGCTCTGCTGCTACTCTGCGTCGGTCCCACGTTCAAGCTGCTCCGCGGTCGCTGTTAGGTGTCTCATTGTAAAGATTCTGGTTCTAGCGCTCATGTTTCATCGGAGCAAGCTGGCAAATGAACCGTTCGCGGTGCTTTGTAAACTGCTGCCTTGTCAGCAGTTGATGTTTCAAAGGTGATCTAAAATGTGATTGCGGAATATGTAAGTGGACGTTTATCCTGCAAATATTCAGTTGTTTATTTGCTATAATGTATAACAATTAATTAATTGAAATTGTTTTATTCAATTCAATTCAATTCAATTGAAGAGGTGTGGCATTGTGATGTGTCTTGACCAGACTGTTTGACTGTTTGAGAGCAACAGCATTATAATGTGGTTACAACCTGCCATAGGAAAGATTAGGTAGCCATGGGAGAAGATAAGAGGTCTCTTTTCCTCCTCCCTACAGAGGTGGTGTGGTGAAAAAAACAAAGAAGGATCCGCCTGCAGGCAGCAACATTAGTTTTCAACAGTATTCAAATATGTATTAATTTTTCATCTCAATAAATCATGTCCTGATATTTCTGTTTGCTTATTGCTCATCGTTTACAAATAATACTAAATATATGGTCCCTATTCAAAAACAAATGGCATATGTTTTGATGAATATAGTATTATAGATACACAAACTTGGCCATGTAACATGGATAACAGGTACCAAGCATTTCAGAAAGCGAGTTTTGAGTGTATAAAGTTATGCCAATAACTTTTCTCAAAAGACAGACACAAGCCTAATCTTCTCCCATGGTCTCTAAGTGGACTGCATCATTCCTCACCTCTCCACTCGTCGCCCTGTCTGTGGTGAGCATTCTGGAGCTACACACTGGTAGTGGATAAGTGTCACACACACGCGCACACACACATACACACAGTCATTATATGCAAAAGGGCCAATTCTAAGCACTATTTTAAGTGCCAGGATGTACAAACGTATGTAAGTGCTAGGGATCCAAGAGGGATTCAAGCCCTGGTTGGGTAAGTGGGAGTTGGTTAGGGAGGAGAGGTGGTGGGGGGTAAGGAGGGAAGTTATGCAGAGTGAACTCTGAACAGGTGAGTCTTGGTGGGAGCTGATGAGCGACTCTGCTGTCCTGACATCGGTCTGGAGCTCGTTCCACCACTGCGGTGCCAGTGGTTGTGACTTAGCGGAGCGACGTTTGCTTGCTCTTAGCGAAGCTAGTTATAGTGAAGCTATAACTACTTTAGCTATAACTATAGTTAAAATAATAACAATAATACGTATTATTATTATTACTATTATTACTATGAATAAATGTCTTTACTTTATTATGAATTATACCTGAAGACGAATAAAGCATTAAGCTGAATTTACGTAAAACATCTGGTCAGGAAACAGAAATGTTGAAATGTTTAGGTGCGTCCTCTCCACTTCCTCAGGGCCACAGAGGATGTTAATGCTGGTCGACAAAACACATTCAAAGAACAGATTAGGCCGTATATCAACAATGTATTCACAAGGGCACAGATCCCAGAACCGTTCTCCACCTGCAGACATTGTGATATTTCACAGCCACACATTTCAATACTAAATGAAACAAAATAAATTTGAAATGAAAATGAAATGAATGTCATTATTAGTATTAGCTCTTTTTAGGGAGTCTAATCCTAATGCGAGTTAGTTAATGAAACTGTATTGTTTTTGACATTTAAAAAAAAGACATTTTCATAATGTTGTGAGGGATTGTGAAGATTTAAGACTTAAACTCTTAAAGACCTTTACTCTGGTTGTTTTTCCATGTATTCCCTTTGTATTCACATGGTCTAGACTCTAGCGCTTTCAACATACAGGGCATAGGCCTATCTTTTGCACACTGGTATTTTGAATACAAATTCAACACAATGTGTAAAATAGTGTTTACAGTTTACACTGTAAACACTGAAAGTCAACAAGTGGGTGATTATGTAATACGCCAAAGTGCAACTACGAAAGATCCCAACAGTCACTGCTAATTGTGCATTGTGTAAACAAAATCGTCCAAAACCATTATGTTTGTCAGATAATCTTTGTTTTTTATCCCACAGTAAAAAGGCTCATCGTTGTTTTCCCAGGCTGCTCAGTTGAATGTCATTAATCTGTCTTCTAATTATATATAATCCAGCATGTTTCCTGCAGGATTTCCCATGCACATTGTCTCTGGAGCTACTTTAACTGACCCACTGGAATCAATGGGTGGGGTCCACTTAACCCTATGCTCGAAAAACAAAACAACTGCAAACAGTTGGGACATGTCTTGATGTCGTGATGAGAGAATATAATATCAGACAGCTGCGGACCGAGGGGGGTATTAACTATTATGTCGTCATGTGAACAGGAGTGTCTGGCTACACTCCTTCATAGCCAGTTCTACTGTCAAGTGTTGTGCTCCAGTGTGTTCTGGATGGATGATGGCACTGGGGTGCAGCAGGAGGGCAGCCCACACGGAGGGCAGCCCACACGGAGGGCAGCCCACACGGAGGGCAGCCCACACATCAGAATTCACCGTCAACAAAAAACTGAAGAGAACGATAACAGATCATATGTTCTGTAAACCACAGAACATATAGCCTACATGTGCTCCACTTCATTTGTTGGTCCTGGACCTCCATATACACATTTGTAGCGAACCAGTCGGTCAACAGGAAAGAATGCACATCCAGAAATGTATCATTGCATGCAGTAGCTGAGATTTCATTGGGTCATTTGAGGTCCCCTATTTCTTATCTTCTTTTTCTTCTTTTATCTTGATATGCAGGCCTATTTTCGCACGTAGAAACCTACAGTAGCCTGTAAACACACAGGAAACAGTGTATTTTGCATGATGACACATTTGCAGCATGACACTTTTCAAATCACTTTGTTGCTCATTGAAAGCCATTAAAAAGAGTCAGACGCTACAAGCGCATTACCCTGTATGTTATCTTACATCACATTGTACCTCCAGAGAGACTCAGAGAGCATGGTATCTGGGCATTCTGATCATGAGCTACTAATAGTGTGTCAGAGAGTCATCGGTCAAGGGCTGTGATTGGCTATAGGACAAGGCTCCTGGAATGCCAAGCAGCTGGGGCCATTTCTGCCGGACACAGGCAATCAATCAATCAATCCAGTCAACCTCCCACCTGACCTTTTGAAATCTCTTTTAGATGCTGCGAAGATTTCACGCCAGTAAATTCAAAATGCACGGATGTCTATTTAAATCAAAGGAGTCAACAGCTGCACTGCATTACGAACAACGGCAACGTTGCTTCCACAAGGATGAAGTCAGTTATTTATTTGAGATTGTTATTTTTTTGTAAATGTTTTGCATTACATTTTGCATATTCAAAATGTAAAAAATTAAAAACTTAAACTAAATGAATAAATTCTCATGACTTAATTCTTGTAATAAGTTAGTAATGCAGGCAGGGGGAAAAGTGGGACTGACAACCCAGGGCCCCAATGGGGGGAGGGCCCTTGAAAAGCCTGGAACGAAAAGTTTTTGTTAGAAATGTAGTCTTTCTAAGCGTCATAAGTAAATTCAATTTGGCTGAATGAATCGGTTGAGAGACTGAACTTTGTATTTAAAAAAAGTGGAGGCTCTCTGAGGCCCTTCTCAGCCCTTACTAAAGGTGCAAAATGATTTAGTCCACCCCTGCACTAGGATTTGTCTCTAAAGGAAGCTAATTGAGCCGAGGGACCGCTAATACTGGAACGTTGGGCTCATGGGCTCAGAACCGATTCAACACTATTTTAAAATCTATACAGTCTTAAAAATATATAAAAGCTATCACAGAGGCATGCAGCACTCTGATGTGGGGCCCTACGCATGTGTGTGGGGCCCTAAGTAATATGTGTAGCTTGCGTTCACATCCGTTCACACTGCAAGTCTTAGCGCTCAATTTGGATACATTGGATTCAGATCAGATTTTGTTGGTTTGGCTGTCCACATGATTTTTTAAGTAATGTCTTAACCCAGGTACTCAGCTGATAAAAAATGCAACTTTATTGTTTTTTTCAGGTTTTCCTTTAAAGTGGCTGTAGTCAACATTTTTGCTTTAACTTATAATTATTAAGTATTAAGAATTAAGTAAATTCTGACGGCACAGTGTAATGGCTATAGAATAATGACACCATCTGCGTTTTGTTTGGTTCTGTATAAGCCTCTAGTTCACTATGCTGCCACTCGGCACGATTTTCCCAGCAAATCGATTTATGGCACAGGAATTGCGTCACCCACCCAGTTACCATAGATACGATACAGGTCCAATGGACAGAATGACCGAAGCAACTGTAGAATTCTACCCTTTAAAAGAAAAATAACCCAGTTGACAGAGGAGACAGAGAAGGAGAAAAGGAAGAGTTATATAAAGATGCCACAAAACATGAGTGTTTGTTTCTGTTGATCAGTAAGTAATGCAACCTGCCTACTTATTAATACTACTGGATGTTATATTCTGCCTCTATTATAGCTCTAAGATCGTTGTGTAAGCTCTAACCTTTAAGATTGTGCTGTACCTTCAGCGATGTGTTGTTGTCTCCCTCTTTCGACAAATGTGTTACTTTTTGTAAGTTGCTTTGGATAAAAGCGTCTGCCAAATGCTCTAATTGTGAATGTAAATGTAAGATCGGGGTTTCTAGTTGAAATTGGGATTCTTACAGTTGTTTCTTGCTTTGGAAAGTAGCCAGGCTGCTATGTCTGCTATGTATCTATAATCCATTGTCCATTTGATAATCTAAATAAAGAACACGTTTTCTTGCGGTGGCCTTTCTAAAATCAGCAGTGGTGAACGTTACTATATTCTGTTATGATCAAGGAGTTGACAAGCAGACAGATCCGCAGGATCCGGCCCCTCCTCACACGAGAAGATCTTGGTCCAAGCCCTTGTCATCTCCCACCTTGACTACTGTAACTCGCTCCTGGCTGGACTCCCAGCCTCCGCAATCAAACCTCTGCAGCGTATCCAGAACGCTGCAGCACGCCTAGTTTTCAACCTACCAAAGTTCTCCCATGTGACCCCTCTCTTCCGTGACCTCCACTGGCTCCCTGTAACTGCTCGCATCAAGTTCAAGACTTTGGTGCTGGCCTACAAGGCTGTCAGTGGAACTGCCCCACCTACCTCCAAGCACTGGTCAAACCTCATGCCCCAGCTCAAACACTCCGCTCAACCACTTCAGCTGGCCGCCTGGTACCAC
>OMKP01023136.1:0-12754 GCA_900302375.1 Bathygadus melanobranchus
AAAAAAAAAATCAACGTGTCATGGATGAGCAATTTTCTGTCAAGAAGTCTGAAGTGTTCAAAAATAGATGTCTGAAGATTGAACACTTCAGTTTAATGACATGAAAGTTGCTCATACATGACACACGTTGATTTTTAGGAAACCAAAGGCATGCCGATACAAAGAGGATGACTCAAGCTGTCCGTAAGGTGCAGCATTGGTGACTTTATCGCCATTAAATACAAGGAATTGTGACCAAGAGGTTGCCAGCGTCCTCTTAGTCGCTTGCGGCTATAACGGGGCAATGCACTACCCAAGTGCTTCTGATGTGGAAGCTCACATAACAAGACACATGCCGGACAGGGCCTCATCTTTCTGTTCTGACCCGAGACCAAGCGCTCACCTGTCGCAGGGAGGTGGCGAAGGCGTCGTGGGAGCTGTTGAGGCGGGTTCTGAACTGGGAGCAGATGCTGCGCGCCAGCTTGGCAGCGCTCAGGCTCTCGATGGCGTCCTGGGCCACCTTGCGTTTCCACTCCGAGGTGATGGAGGGCGGGTTGACAAACGTTATCCTCTGGACTATCTGCGTGACAAAAAGACAGTAGGATTGGGCCACGGTGGAGCAGCCGTGTCATATCCATCCACCATGCATTGGTGCTGGGGTATACCCTGTTATCATCCCCTGATTTTCTATCAGATCGAAAGAAGAAAATGCATTCACGGCAGTGTCGCGATTCTTTGCTTCCACAATACTCAAAAATCTATTTTATTTGTATTTTATTTGTTACGTTTTTTTACAGAAATTGGAGTGAAAAAACTCAGTGGAAGCTAATTAATAGTAAAAGTTTGTATTGGTCTTATTGTTGATTATTCACTGTAGTCGTTTACATTGTATCACAATACTTGCAGAACCACAACACAC
The DNA here is from genome assembly GCA_900302375.1 of Bathygadus melanobranchus. Taxonomy (NCBI): domain Eukaryota; kingdom Metazoa; phylum Chordata; class Actinopteri; order Gadiformes; family Macrouridae; genus Bathygadus; species Bathygadus melanobranchus. The sequence continues at coordinate 899 of OMKP01023136.1, forward strand.
CGTATCGGCACTCAATAAACTGAGCTGAGCGTGTCCTGCTGAGTCACCATGTCGCCCTCTCTGTACACATATATAATATGTTGCTGATATACACGTCATGTTTGTGGTCCCTACCTGTTTGACTTGTTCCCAGACCAGTCTGGTGACGGAGGACCCCGAATGGAAGGTGACCTCCACGTGATAGGCAGCGTTTAATATCTGGGAGTGAGCAGAGAGTGTCAAAGGGTCAATATCGATACGTTTGATATCGATACTCATGCTAGGGTGCTATGCTACTAGTACAGAATAGATAGACTACAGTAGGGATATACCAGATTGAACCCTTGTTATGAAATGTGTGTTAATACAAATATTTTGCTTCAACTACATTCCCACAAGTGTTCTTTTTGGTTAACCTAAAACGTACTTCTGATTGTATAAAATTGGCATATGCGTTCACCAACACATTGGTTGGAAACCGTAGCCAAATAACTATTGAAACAGTAAACAGGTCAGTAGTGGTACTCCAACGTAGTACCATTGTTTAAAACAAGATAAGACGATATATGCAATGCAGAAAAGAGCACCACCATCGCCATGTCTGATCTGATAAACTCTCAACTTCTCTGTTTGCGCAGGAGTGTGTGTGTCTTGTAAGAGGAATGGATACTCAAACCTCTTACAGAGCTGTAGTTTTGGCAGAATTTTGTCAGATAACCGACAAATCCCCTTGTGGTGTTTTTGTCACTTCACTTTAAAACAAAACATGTTAAAAAGCGGATATTAAATGAAGTGAAATTACATTGGTATACTCCTTACTGTATTGCGGAACAATATCTTCTATTACACGTTTGAATCACTTCCTGTTATGTGTCAAGACCTGGCGCACCCAGGGTCACCCTGGGGCTCCTGTATACCAGACAGGAGCCTCATCCCATTCACAACTAGAACGTACACCTGCCAGTGGCTTATAAAACAAAGAAACAAAGAGAACACGATCAAGCAATATTCCATAACAATGCTCGGTGAGCTAAATGTTATTGTCCTATATGATCTTCAACATAGCAACATAGCAATAGTTAGAGAAAACAGGTGTCAAATCCTGTGTTTTTTCCACTCTCCGCCAAGCAGCCTGTGAACGTTCCACTCTGCCCCGAAAAGGGTTCACTTACACTCTGAACACATCGTTCATGAATCGGAGCATACATAGTAGGTCTGTTTTCGCTCACTTTGTCCTAGAAGGCAGCCTACCTGTTTGAGGTGATTGGACGTGATATTGTGGACAGAGGAATCAATGTGGGATTTCTCCAGACTGCTGAGGCAGCGTTCCAGAGTTCCTACGAAGCTCTCTCTCAAATAGTCCACTGAGCTTATCAGCTTATTGGCCACGGCCTGGTTCAGCCGACCGACGATCAGCTCCTGGATCTCCTGGATGCAAGACTTGATCTCCTTTGATGTAACAGGCTCTCCGCTGGTCGTCACAATGATATCTGGTGGTGCAGGGGAAAACCAAGGGGAGTTTCTAAGCTTGCAGAGAGAATCAGGGAACACATGTAGGGTGGAAGTTGTTATATACAGGCACTATCATAACCATATAATAATGATAGTATCATAACCATGTAATAATGATAGTATCATAACCATGTACTAATGACAATGTCATTACCATAGGCAGATTATGAACGGGCCCCTGTTCAGTGTCCTAACTCCGTTTATAAATTACTAGCCTTGTGTATAACTATAAATACATTATTTCTATTAGTTTGTTCCAAGTGAATCTGCGAGTTGCTGTATTTTAATCCCTTTATTGTATTTGATGAGTTTATATTAAAAACAACAAAACAACAGTCCTGCTGTGACCGTTGTGTAGGCCTATCCTCTCTGTTGAGAGGGGACTTTGGGCTTGTCTGGGATCCATAGCAGAAGGCTGGGCTGACCAATCAACGGGGTTATCAAGTCTGTAGCAGACAACAAATCATCTTTCATTCATCAGCCTATTCTTAGCCATATATTAGCCTAGCGATTAGCTGTGGTTAGTGGTAGAGTATGACAGAACCGAGAGAGAGCGATGCATGCATAGCAGTCCTCGCTCCACGAGCACATCGCTCTGCCTCACGCATCAGACTGGCTCTGAGTAAGCTACCTGATCGTTTGTGTATCTGCATCTATGTATGTCTATGCACTCGCCTGAAGGACGAGTGGTCCGACTGTCAACTACTTCTCGTCAAGCTTGATTTCCTTGATTTCATTGTATTGTTTATATGCGTTCTAGCGTTCTATTTTGTCAATGTCAAATGAGACCAAAAATAGGTCTCATCTAGACGGTGACACATAAGTCACCCAAATCACATTTGCCGAAAAGAAAGTTGTTTGTATCCATTTGTTGAATGAACACACACACCAGCCCAAGCACAAATACAAACATACGTGTGTGTGTGTGCACACACAGACACAGACAGACAGAGACAGAGACAGAGACACAGACGTTAGCACTGTGAAGTCCAAGTATATTGATGTGGCGGGACTTACTCAGTTGAGCAACGGCAAGAAAACAATGCAAAACTCTGCATGAGGATAAAATCTAAAAACAGCCAAAAGTCATGAGATCCCAAAAGTTATTAACTTGGGCCTGTAGTTGGCGCTAGAGGGCTTGAGGGCTCAGAGTTCAGTCGGACCACCAGTGTGCCAAGTTTATCATACAGACAGCACAAGGCTTTATGGTCTGCCGTAGGCATGTTAAAACACAGAAACATAACAATAAGACGCCCGTGCTTAATAATAACCACTCATAATAAGAGCAGCTACTGTGGAAACTGGCAGCCATCTGGGAGCCACGAGTCAGCAACCTTGTCTCGCATAATACAATAATAGCATTAAACAGAGAGGCGTCCCCTCTGGTAGACATTCTCTGTTAGCTTTCCGTTCCATTTCAAAGTTAACTTAACGCAAGGTTGGTTGGTTATCACGCAGAGCGGAAGCCACACTTAATCACATTCATGTTAATCACCGTTTCCAAATACACCGTAGTCCTACAAAATACAGCGTACAAATGATATTATTCAAGCACTGGTCTGCTTTGATAAATGTCCCCTTTGGAGGCAGAAAGCTCGCAGGCCGAAGCTTGTTCACAACAAAGCTGTAACTATTCCCCTCTGTGGCGAGGGTCCAGACACACTATAACCACTGTGTCACAACTGTTTGGGTGGCTCCCAGTGAGCCAGACCCCCGACACCGCCATAACAACACAGAGTGGCGGCAGAGAGACGGCTGAAGAAAGCCCACCGCGTCCACCCTGCGACGTTACATAACGTCGGGCTCGACAAATAACTGAAAAATAGATGCTAAATGAAACACCCCGAGGGGAGACCTCAGTAGCGATGATAAAAGAAAGACATGACGACCTACTCGGGTGGGAAAGCACATGATAACAACAACAACCGTTGCAGTCGTTCAAAACTAGCTCTCCGCCATCATGGGAAAGCGTAACATAGAGGTCATTGTCTATGCTATGCTAAGTCATGCTACAAAGTACATAACAAGAAGCCAGGCAAGCAGGCACTTTTACTGCAGTGCCTGGGAGGACTTAGTAAGGACTCATAAAACTGGTATTTTAATGACCACACAACCTAGATTTAGTTTACTAGATTTAATTACTTAATTTTAATATCATATTTTACTAAAAATATAAGCCAGTGAGCTGACAAAGGTCAGACACTGACCTTTGAACTCCAGGTTGGCGGCGTCCTCCAGCAGCTGCTCCTTCATGCTGCACAGCGTCTCCACGATCATCTCCTTCATCTCCTCCTGCTTGCGGTTGGCGATGGCCATCAGGGAGGTGAACAGCTCGCCCTCCTTCTCCCGAGTGTACTCCAGCCTGCGGGGGGTGATCTGCAGGTCCCGCTGCATGTCGAACGCCTGGGGAGAACGCACACACGCGCATCATGCACACGCACGGACACAAGTTAATATGGTGTGATGCAAGAGTGTGTTTTCCTTTGATAGCGACCCCTCACATCAGGAACATTCTTCCACTGTCCCTGCATGACTTTACTGGCCCCCGGGCCCTCGGTCACTCCTCATTGGTCGAACCTTGGACTACATTTATGGAACTCTGATGTAATATGATGGGAACGTGCGTGGGATTGGTGAGTGATCAGTGTCGTTAGTAAAGGACGATGATGCAAAAAATAAAAATGGCACAACACCTTTCATTTAGGTGGGGTCACTGCGGTGGGGTGGTTGATTCATGAGCCTTATGCTGCGTTCACATGGATTCAGGCAGACGGTAGCTGGCAAACTGGATAGCATTTTAGTGAATGAGAGCAGGACGGTAAAATGGTGAGGCCGGTAGAAAATACTGACAACAGTGACGGTAGACGGCATTGCCGTCTAAAGTTAAAATATTGACTTAGCGTTTTGCCATCCTCCGGGACGGAATGTTCAACCAGATGTTAATTAGCTCACACAAGGAGAGGACATGGCCGAGATGGACAACGAGAAGCTAAGAAGAACAGTTCTCCTTTCACTAGCGCTATATCACTATGTTGGAAATGAATGAATGACGTTGAGTTCGGAGGGAATTTACGTTCATACATTTAAAGTTAGTAATCAAATATTAAGAGAAAGCTGCATTTTATAGCACCATACTTTATGGTAAATGGACTGCATTTATGTAGCGCTTTTATCCAAAGCGCTTTACATTTGCCTCACATTCCCCCATTTGTACACCGACGGTGGTGTCAACCATGCAAGGTAACAACCAGCTCGTCGGGAGCAGTTATGGTTATGTGTCTTGCTCAGGGACACCTCGACAATTAGCTAGGCGGAGCCAGGGATCGAACCAGCAACCTTCCGGTTGCCAGACAACCGCTCTACCCACTGAGCTACTGAAATAGTAGACACTAAATAAATGTAGTTTATATTTAATTCCCTTCTATATCCATCATCATAGCAACATATCGTTGTGCGTGTTTAGCTCTGCCATTCCGTCAGACTGTTTGTTTGTTTTCCCCGTGCCGACCATCGTCTGCCTGAATCCATGTGAACGCAGCATTAGTCAAACTTGTCAACCCTCCCGGTTTTCCCTGGAGAGTCCCGGTTCTCCCTGTCCTCTCCTGGAAGTCTCCCGGAGACTGGGATACTCTCCCGAATTAGGAGAATATCCGTATTTGTATTTATTTTTTCAATCTACCGGTTGTATCTATGTGGCTGGTTAACAGGGATTGTCCGTAATAGTTCAATATGAAGTTACTATCCAATCATAGAGAGACATAGAGAGTTGTTGTCTGTCGGTTAACAGTTTGATACGTTACTAATCCAATAACAACGTAACGCGAGGAGACGCGCAGGGAATAGAGCAAGTTAAGATGTTAAAAGAGTCAGAGGCAGAGGAGGTTTTGTTTGCAGTGATGTAAAGTTCCCTCCAGAACTCTTGGCACCCTTTATAAAAATTAAGAAAAGAGATTGTATTAAACAAACAGTTAAGCACCTAAATCCTTTAAAAAACTAAACTAATATTTATACAATATAAGCTTAATGTATTACAAGGATTTTTTTAGGTAAACAGTGTAGCCTACTGTATGTCAACGGATTTTTTAAGATATTTTTCTGTCTGCTCTTTATTTTGTGATTCATACCCTTAAGAAAATCAATCACTAATACAGGGAATGAAGGGGGAAGGAAAGTCTCCATTTCTCCCCATTCATGGCCTATTTCCCCCTGTTGGGTTTCCAGAGGCACCCAGAGACACAAAGGGGCTCCGCTGGCCACCGACCTGGTTGATGAAAAGGTCCAGGCAGCGACAGTGCACGCCGTTGAGCAGGTTCGCCGCCTCCACCTGTTGATTATGGAGCACCTGGCGGGCAAAGGGCACCAGCAAGCGGTGCAGCCGCTCGAAGGCCTCGCCCAGCACGCTCTGGGGCTTGGCCCCGGGCGCCGGCGACTGCGTGGGGGCTCCGCAGGTGCAGTTCCCCACCGGGCTGGTCAGGAAGCCCAGCGAGAGCAGCTGCTTGTAGAGGGGGCTCTTCTCCCGCTCCTTGTCCTTCTCTCGCTCCCTCTCGCGCTCCGCCCGCCGGCCCGGCTCAGGGGAGGCCTCCGGCAGGGTGGCGGGGATCCGCACGAAGCAGATGGGGAAGGGGAGCATCTCCTTCACCTTGTGCAGCTCCGTCACCTGCTCGCCGCTCAGGGAGTCCTGGTTGAGTGCGTAGAGGATGATGGGGATGATGCTGCGCGTGCAGTCGACCAGGGCCTCGTCGATGGGCTGGACGCTCGGACACGGCACCACCATGATCTTTGCTTCCTGTTGGACAAAACATGACTTACTTACTTACTGCCCAGAAGTAGACATGGGTTCCTTTGATGGTCACATGGAGGATACAGGGGTACAGACAGAGACACGGTGTGTCATTTTTTTAGTCTGATTTTGTGCTTGTCCAGCTGTCCAGTGTTATATATATATATATATATATATGCTATTTGGTGGATGTGTTTATCAGTAACGTCAGTACATACATTCTTAGCATGGGTGGCCCCGGTGGGAATCAAACACACAACCCTGGCAGTATTAATGCCATGATTAACCAGTTGGGCAAGACCTGACCCTGAGAGTAGCAGTACACAAATAAGGTAAACATATCACAGAACAGACTGCTTCTATTTCTGAACGCACAGGGTCAAGCCAACGTTTAGGGGTTGGTCTTGGGAAAATCTATGGCGGGGCAAAACTGGCCGAGCGAAAAGCACCTAGTCTTTGATTAATGGCAACACCAACAAAAATAGAATTGGAGAGGTCGTGAGAGGGAGTGAGTGGGGATGGGGATGAAAAAGAGAAAATGGAGGCAGAAATGAATAACAGAGCCACACAAAGGAGACAGTCCGTCCTGTCTCCAAGACACAAGAGCTGAGCCCAACCGAGCACGCTGTCTGGACAACAGCCCGCAGACATTTGCTCACGACTACCAATCCAACCGAGCGCAATTCACCTGAAGGCAGTCGACGTGGAACAGCCCAACACAACATAGTGTTCTTTGAGTAGTACAGTTCAAACACCCATGCTGATGGCACAACCCTTTGTTAATAATAAGAATGTTGACCCGGTGGTCACTGCGACAGTTGGGCTACGTTACTCCATGTAAAAGCATTTAGGAAATGTGGCAATAGGCTAGCATTGCTATTTATGTCTTGCGTGTTACCGTGTGGCTAAACTGCGGTGGGGAGTGGAGAACGGAGGAGAAGGATCATTAGCAAGCTGGCTCTTTGTCTCTGTTGGACTCCAAGGCAAGGTGCTGTGATTGTAACAGTGTGGTGTGAATGTTACAGCCATAGGAGAGAACTAGTCGTCATAATTTTCCTCTTAGCAAGCACTTACGATGCTATTAGTCAGAACAACTAGCCCAAACAACGATTAACCCTTTCCCTTCATCTTTATTATTGTGAATTATTTCAACATGCATAACAAACAGATGACATGATTATTTTGGACCCAATCACCGGCTAAATAGTTAGCTAGTAAATAGCTAGTACTGCCTAGTAAATAGCTAGTACAAAGAATCATTTTCAGTGACACTATGCTATGTTAGTGGTGTATAATTGGGCCTTCTGTATTTAACCTTCAGTGCAGACATAAGGTACATACTATCATATCCATATCCATCTATACATTAATTTATTGTGATCAGGGTTCATTAAATCAATACCATGGGTGTTTAACGTCCTGTTCTTGATGCACATGTAAACAAACGGCTAGCCCAGAGAGTCAATACGAAAACTAAACCAAACTAGAGCAACCTAGGCTTCATAGCATAGGCTTATCTACGTCAGCAGCACATAAGTCTGAAAACTCAAAACTTAAAAGATAATAAATCCCATGAGCATACTGGAAGGAAGTTTGTTTTTCTACGTTGCTCCTGAACAAACAATGCCATGAACAAACAATGTCATGGTCCTGAGCTGAAACCATGGAGACTTCATCACAGTAGAGGGGTTTGGGCTATGTCCTGGTCATGTGAATTGCACCAGACCCGAGCCATTACGTAAAGAGGGGGCAGTGGGCGGGTGGGAAGCACTAACCAATGCCGAGCCTATTTTCTGGAGCTGTCTGAACCTTGGGTTTTGCATGGTGACCGGCTAAGACCAAAAGGATTAGACACCATTTTCCACATTTCACACATGGTGAGGAATGACTACAATCACTAAACCATGACAAATCAATTAATCCCTCGGGACCTTCTGACCATCGGTCCCTGTGGGCTGACGGGAGCAGCCGCGAGCAACATGCTACAAACCCATGTCCCCTCCCCCCAACATGGCTGTGACTTAGGAAAGAGTCGTACAAGAGCCAAAGCAGATCTAAGCTTGTAAACTTTGACCTGGCAATCAGGAATGCTTGTAACTTGTTCTATTCTAATTGTGCTGTACCATCCGCGATGTTGTTGTCTCCCTCTTTCGACAAATGTGTTAGTTTTGTATGTCGCTTTGGATAAAAGCGCCTGCCAAATGTCCTAAATGTAAATGTAAATGTAGTATCTAAGCAAGTGGAAAAGCCAGGGGTAGATTTGGTACGTCAAATAATTAATTCATAATTCATTAAAAATCCTCTTTTCCTCCTGGCATGCTGTGAACAGAGTCAGCAAACCTGCAAACCATTCAACATTCAGAGATCAAACACAATCCTCCACCCTCTCCCCCCTCCTCCACCAATTCCAGCGTAGGGGGGTGTTCTGGACCAACAATAGGCTATCCTGTCACTTTGCAATGAATTAACCAATTCTTCCTGGAGCCCAGTGTTTCAGCACTGCTGGCATACAGTCCCTGTGGCTACGGGCTAGCGGTGCTCACTAACATATCATCTCTAACAAAGCTGGAGAACACATGCAGGCATCACAAAAAATTGCCTGATATCCTGTGGTAACAAGCAAAAGCACTTCAATAGACCGTCCTTGCGGCCATATTGGTTAGTTGTGTAAGTAAACCTTCCAAAACGCAATGCATCGTTTATTTATAATTCTGCTCCCACCCAGGTAGCATTTACAATGCATTTTGCTAGAGTTTTCATGGTTCCCCCAAAGATTCTATAAGGTTTCCCCACCAATGTAAGTGACCAATATGGCCGCTAGATGAATAAGGTTGGGTAGGTCAAAAGAAAATAAACGATTGACTCCATTATCTACATTACTATCAGCAACCACAAGAGCAGGCCAACGTAAAATACTAAAATGTGTACTAAAAGAGTATATCATTCAACAACTTAATTCTTAAAAGACTTCAGAGGCCTACAAGCTTTGACTGTGTGCTGGCCCACGAGTGGTAGGCCTACCTGTAGCAGTGGGTGATGCAGGGTGATCTCCAGCTCAGCCAGTCTGTGGGCAGGGTCCTCACACTCCTCGTGGATCTCCAAGTCCTCCAGGGGCACTGTGTCCCATCGACCACAGTTAGCCGCCAGCTGGTGGACCAGCTCATACTGGCCGGGCAGCGCCAGGCTGAGCCGCGTCTGTCTCCCATGGGTGAAACACAGTTTCCTCCTCTTGCAGGCGGTACCCTGGACCCCTTCGCAAGCCTCCACGGCCTCGGGCCCCAGCGGCAGGAGACGCTCTCCGAGGATGCAGTTTAGCAGCCGGTAGCGGGCAGCACAGTCCTGGCCTAGAACCAGGATGTAAGGAGTCGCTCCCACGTTGTTCCGTAGAAATTCTTCTTCGTGACTGGGAAACGAGATGCAGCTTAGCTGACCTGTGGAAAACAATAGCAATAGAGTGAAGCATTCACACTCTAGGATGAAGTGGTAACTTCCCAATAGGCAGCTTTACCTGATATTAGAATATTGTAAGGACCGTATGTAGTATCATTGGTACCCATCAGCAGCTAATATCCCTAGTAGTCATAAGCAACACTAGCTAATATCCCTAGTAGTCATAAGCAGCTAGCCGATATCCCTAGTAGTCATAAGCAGCACTAGCTAATATCCCTAGTAGTCATAAGCACCTGGCTAATATCTCTTGTAGTCAGAAGCAGCACTGGCTAATATCCAGAGTAGTCATAAGAAGCTAGCTTATATCTTTAGTAGTCATAAGCAGCACTAGCTAATATCTCTAGTGGTCATAAGTAGGACTAGCTAATATCCCTAGCAGTCATAAGCAGTACTAGCTAATATCCCTAATAGTCATAAACAGCACTAGCTATCAGCAACAGTACTCAATATATCCATTTCACTAGTATTACTAGTACCCAGGAATACACCACACCACTGTGTCGGCACTCAGCAGCAGTACCCAATACATCAATGGTGTCCATTGGCAGTAGTACCCAATATCCCTGGTACCCATCGGCAGTGTACCTCACATATGGCTATCATTACCCAGGAGCCACTCACAGTGTACATCCTCTTCCTCTGTCATTCCAGGCTACGAGGGGCGAGTAATTAGAACCGAGGCCCATAACCTGTCATGAGTTACATTCTAGGCGTCACAGGGTCTGTCTTCTGATTGAATCTTGCACAGTTTAATCACCATTGATTTAGAGAAAAGACTTCACGTCATGGTGCATGGGCACTGTGCGTTTCTTGCTCTGTACTTATGACTGGGGCAGGTGACTCTAGCCTTGCTGTGAGGGCTGCCGGGTCTTAAAATACTCCGTCCAAGGAGCAGTATTGTGGATTACGTTTTCACACATTGTCATCATAAACATGTGTCAATGTATAATAGAGAGGCATTGTATCTTCATCGACATAACAGGAAATACAGCAGGCAATCTGAGATTTTCTTTCAAAATAATGTCAGTTATTATGTGTGATCAAGTGATATCTGATAGGCTGCCCTGCAGCCTGCAGAAGTATAAACACAGAAACCAATTGAGCTGGATTATTCAAGGATAATTAGCCATGATCCACAACGATGCTGAGTCACGGTCTAAAGCCAAGAACAGATGAGGTCTACCGATGGCTGACTCGAACTGTGCACTTTCTACAAACACACGTTTTACCATCACATCACGATGCAGCATGTGAAGTTAACAATGCATGTTACAATGCAAATATCTCACAACATAGGCCAAATAGGGTGTTCATGCTGTTTCTGTGAATAAATCTTTGCATATTTGGTGCACTAAATCTGCTCAGGCTGCTGAGAAGGCCTTAATCTCTTTAGTTTCCCCAACTGAATTTCACCGGTCAGCAAGTTGGGAAAATATCAAGGGAAAAAAGATGGAGAGAGAAAAATAGATAGATGGAGATAAAGATATCATTTATCTATCCATCTTACAGATAGATAGATAGATAGATAGATAGATAGATAGATAGATAGATGAAGACACACTTTACATAGATACAATTCAAAATAGCACCATAACAGTTATAGTAAAAGCTAACTTCATTCACATTAAAACGTTTAATAAAGCGATGTATGGATCAATAAAGGTATAGATCAATGGTAGATACGTACAAAAGCGAGCGAATGATTAAAGGATTGATAGATATACAGATGAAGCGAGAGATGAATAAAACAAGAGATATGTGGACACGAAGTGAGAGATATACATATTAGATAAAGTGAGATTAATAGATAGATAGTTAAAGTGGTATAATTATAGGGATATAGGGTTATAATGAGGGCTATAAATAGACTGGTAAAGTGAGGGCTATAAATAGACAGATACAGTGAGGGACATAAACACACATAAAGTGAGAGATAAAGTTACAGATAGACAGACAGACAGACAGACAGACAGACAGACAGACAGACAGACAGACAGACAGAGCTCTGTGATATAGCTGTCATATAACCTCAGTTCAGATTATATTTAGCAGGTGTTGTGTCATACCTGCTTCCAGGGACGCTGCATCCGAGCTGATGGCTGATGCACATGCATTACTATAATTCTGTCTTATTT
>OMKP01023139.1:0-11167 GCA_900302375.1 Bathygadus melanobranchus
CTTCTCTGGCTAGATGTTGAAATCACCCAGGACAACGAGGGGTGTGCCATCATCCGCAAAGCAGCTGAGGAGGGCATCCATTTCGTCGAAGAAGTCACGGAGGGGGCCTGGTGGACGGTAGATCACTGCGATGTTGAGCTTGGTGGGAAGGGTAACAGACACAGCATGGAGTTCGAATGCAGACCTGTTGAGGTGTTCCAGGGGAAGGACCTGATAAGACCACTTAGGGAAGATGAGGAGTCCTGTCCCCCCTCCTCTCCCTGAGGGTCTTGGTGTGTGTGAGAAAGAGTAGGCCGTTGAGAGGGTAGCTGGGGTGGCTGTGTTTTCAGGGAGGATCCAGGTTTCTGTAAGGGCCAGGTAGTGGATATTTTGGAGGGAGGCGTAGGCCAGAAGGTGTCGGCTTTCTTGACGGCCGATTGGCAGTTCCAGAGCCCCCCCCTAATCACTACTAGACTATCCAAACTGTATGATTTATATCATTAATTAATGGTTAAGAGTTCCTAAAATTGAAGTGAAAATACACTTAAAATCTAGATATTTATTGGACGAATCTGAACTTCTGTCCCCCAGAGTTACGCCAACACCAAGGTGAGGTCAGAGGTCAGGGGTGGTGGGAGGAAGCCGTGGCGTCAGAAGGGCAGCGGGCGTGCTCGTGTTGGCAGCATCCGCTCACCGCTGTGGAGAGGAGGTGAGTCGCCCGGGAAACACTCTCCTCCGCGGTCGTAGTCAGTAGGTGGAAACAACACACATTATATGTTAAAGGACAGATACTTTAGGAAGAGACATTGGTCATTACAAGCCATTTAAAAAGAGATCCATCCATTAGCCGACACCAGTGTGCTCCACTTGTTGGAGAAGATGAGGTTTTAGCCCTCACAGTAGGGCTGCACAATTAATTGCATATTAATCAAAATCGTAATGAATTGTGAAAAGTTTCAATTATTTTTTTACAAATATACATAAAAATAATGAAATAGGGTTAAAATATAATTTTGCACGCCTGTTACATTAGAAGCACATTATAAACTGCTACAACTCAGCAAATACTTTTATTATTGTGTTTTATATACAGTAGGTGCCACAGAATATGTATTGAATCAGTAATCAGTAATCATAATGATTGCCTGATATTGTGATCGCAATTATTCAAAGTAATCGCAATGATCATTTGTCATAATGAGCCCTACATCACACATTCTTCCAAGAGTATGTGCATACAGTTTAATACATAAAACATGTATTAAAATACAATACACACCCAACCACGTTACAACAGTGACCCATATCCACTGATTATAACAGAGTAATGTCATGCAGTTAAAGGTAATACTTAACACCCAACACTAAAACATAGAGAACCCTTTAACATTGTTCTTCACTTCTGTTTACTGTGCGCCACATGATTATTTAGCCTGTCTTTGTGCTATATCTAGGCAATGCATATTTAGTTGTTGATGCATTCCTTGTGTTCAGTGGCCTGTTGTTCAGTTAGTTGTAAACATGAATGTATGAGTGTTTTGGAACACAGCAAGTGAAGTCTTTCCCAAACTCCTGATTCAACTCTCACTACATGTGAGCATGTATATGAAGGTATATTGTTTCCTCTGCCAGGTGGAGTGTCCCACGGCCCCCGGGGGCCTAACAGCTACTACTACATGCTGCCCATGAAGGTGCGCGTGATGGGCCTCAAGGTGGCTCTGAGCTCCAAGCTGGCTCAGGTAAGCAGCTGTGGACATCACTGAGGTTCCATTGCATTCGGTTAGATTTGGCACAGATCAGCTCACCTTGCCTGTTGCTCCTCTGTCCAGTAGTGTGGTCTGACAAACCTGGTGCCGCTACTCCAGTATTGATGTGTTGTCAGTCTAGTAAACGTGACTACAGAGCAGGGGTAAAGATCTAGCTCTCCTACAGGACTACCTCTACGTGGTGGAGTCTCTGAACCTGCCCACACCGGACCCGCAGTACATCCTGGACCTCCTCAAACAGAGACACTGGGGGCAGTCACTGCTCATCGTAGACGCGTGAGTTCCAGACGAGCACTTTTATCCAAAGCTTCATCCACTCACATGAATTAGCTTTCTATGGTAGATTATCTCCATAACGAAACCCAGCCCAGGTTCTGTGCCAGAAGGTCTGCTATAACAGGGCTGCTGGAACTCGGGTTAATAAAAAGCCAACTAACGCTTCTCTCCTTCCTCCAGCGGTGATGAGCTTCCAGAAAACCTTCTGCAGGCCACCGCCAACCTCCAGACTGTTAACGTCATCCCAGCCATCGGTAAGTCAATCATCAGTAGTTGAACCCTTCTTCTAGACAAGCATGCAATGTCCAGCTTAGCGTTACTCGCTAGTGGGAAAGACCTCTGCACACTTCCTTTTTAATGATCAAAGTGCACAGCATGTCATCTGTCTGATTCAAGATTATTATATAAATGGAAGGCCACGGCCAGTCCAGCCTGTCTTTAGTTAACGTTAGTCTGTAATTGAAAGCATTTCAATAATGTAACATTAACATGTGTTCCGTATGAACTCCTCAGGTCTGAACGTACACAGCATGCTGAAACACGAGGCCGTGGTTCTCACGCTTGACGCCGTGCGCTTCCTGGAGAACAAGCTCCTGTGGCACGATGAACGCTACACTCCCCTGTACCCCTTAAAACTGCCGTACTCAGACTTCCCCTGACCCCACGTTGAAGTAAACCACCCAGTGTCTATCATGTCTTTATTACATTTGAATAAATTAACGTGTTACAGTTAAAAACAGTATAAAAGGTGTGCTTAAAAGCGGTAGTTGTGTTTTGTCGGGAGGTGTCCGTTGGCGAGGTCGTTCCTGATCCCCCAGCGAAGGGCCGAGCGTTTCTTGTCTGTGGGGACGACGTAGGCGTTGGGCACTGAGACCGGCCGCGGACGCACCTGACAATACAGGACACAAGAACCCTGGCGATCAGACCCACAGAACGTGTGGGGAAGGTCTTACATCATTTAGTTTTGTAATGCAACATGCAGACCAAAATACTCTAGCGTTCCACTGCATACATAACCCACATCAATTAACCAGCGGTTACTCTTTGCCACCTATTCTACCAGCAGGTGTGAGGATGGTGGTAAAAACATTTCAAAATCTATCCATTGGTGACCACTCCCAATTGTGTGTAACCCTAGTGGATAGGTTCAGTAATGGCTAATCAGCATCACACCTGGTAGTCAAATGGCCCCTGAAAGTGCCCCTTTCAACTACATTTCCCAGAGTTACTTGAGATGTGCTCACCGGTGGAGGTTGGTATGCCAGCTGCTCCTGAGAACAGAACACAACTGTTTACATCGCTCCATGTTGGATATGGTGACTTAGTACTTAAACATTATGTTGTAGTCCTGGTTCATACCCTGATCTCCCAGTGGAGTGCTCTCCGGTCCTTCTCCCCTGGAACCTTGAACATGTCCCACTCCTGTTTGTACTGAAGATACCTGCAACGAGTCAATATACTAACATACCTGCAGTAGAACCATAGAGAACCACACATTACAGTACAGGTGGATGTGTTACCTGGCCACAGGGTCCATCCTCTTCAGGTTCCTGGTGTGAGGATGGCTCAGTGCTGGGCGGATGACTGATCAATGAGAATTATCACATTAAATATGAATATTATGTCCATAGTTTAACTGAGAAGAGGGGTGAGTGTGTGTGTGACTTACAGGACTTCGGTCTGGGTTTCAGCGTCTCAGTCTTCATTCGAACCTGAGCAAGTGAGACGGAACATCATGGTTGTCTTACTGAGGACCTAAAGACTACTTCACTCATCAAACGGCAACACAAAGTACTTAACAAGGGGAATGACAACACAAGAATGTTGTTGAAAATCACAGTAGCAATGTGAATCACAAGATACATTTGAAAGTTGAATAAAGATGATATTAAGTGATCTGTAGGAAGGAAGCTAAACTAACAAAGGTACATTAACATTTTCTTAAAAGTATTTAGTTTAAAGATTGACAGAATTGTTCCAACTGAATCAGATGAAGTGAAGGAAGTTAAACTGAAGGAATGTTTTGAGTAGTACCCACCATGCCTCTGACAAACGACTCGAAGGCGGTGAGTGAGAGGCCATCCGAGCTGCACCCGTCACTTTGACTGGTGTCATCACTTTGACTGGTGATGTCATCGCTCTGCCTCGCGATGTCATCGTTCTCAGTGTTGTCACCGAGGTCGTTGTCATGGCGGCGGGCTGGCGAGGCCGACACCCGCAGACCCTCGAGCCCCTCCTCCAGACCGCTCGCATCTACGGGGGGGGGTCAGAGGTCACCGTTAGCTCAGCACGACACAAGACTCCATCAGATCTATACGGGGTCTATCGATACGTATCGATACGTCATAGCCCCCCCTCAAACCGTCTCACATTCACAACACATGCAGGAGAACTCTTAGCAGTGTACAGAGCTGAGTGTCCCTAGTGGTTAGGAGGGCTATATACATATTACATTAAATATGGTTTATTAGGAGCTGCACCTTAAAAACCAAATCTCTAATTATTTCAACATCATCCTCCAAGTTTAACCAAATTAACTCCTTCAGGGCACCTCTTGTTCTGCTCCCATTATCTCTTAAGCAGGAAATGAGACCAAACCACCTCAGCATCTTAGGAGGAACGCCCAGGACTAGATCACAACTGTCAACATTATATTTGTTATAAATATGGTCAAACTCTGGCATCCAGTAACATTATAAATAACGATTCCTCCATGGACCACCAGGTCAGCCCAGGAGGATTAGTCGTACCCTGGGCTGACGTGGACCACCAGGTCAGACCAGGAGGACTAGTCATACCCTGGGCTGACGTGGACCACCAGGTCAGACCAGGAGGTTTACGCGTACCCTGGGCTCTAGGTCTCAGGTTGTCCCACTCATCCAGGCTGCCCATGGTTCCAGCACAGCCAGGCTTCAGATCAGAGTTGATGAACCGGATGTCTGTGTTGCTACAGAACTCCTCTAGGTCCTCCTCCTCCTCCTCCATCTGCACCACCAGGAGGCCACGACCCTCGACCAGGTGGAGCCCATCTGTCCAGCGTTCCTGGTGATGGTCGTCTCCCGCTGACCCCCAGCTGAACTGCTGTGTAGCGGCAGCCTTCAAGACAAGAGGATCCTTGTGTTGATCTGCTGAGGACTTCCTGTCTGGCGTTGGATACTTCCTGTCTTCTCCTTCTCGACACTCTTCTTCTGCACCACTTCTGCTGCGACACTCAGTTCCGGACGCGGCCTCTCTTGGGTCAGGTGACTGTGTTGTCGGCAGGGGGTCTTGGAGGTGAGGCGAGGGGGAGGGAGAGGGGTCATCGCAGTAGAAGCGATGGAGATCTTCTTCATTGTCCTCACTCTCGTCTCCTGCCAGGGTTTCCCGGTCGAACTCCGCGATGGTCCCCACCTCCGTGTCCTTACTGGCGGAGTCCGGGCAGTACGTCCCGTATCCAGACGTCAGGTGACTCGGCGTGGGGCTGCCGCAGTTCTCACCAGCCTGCACTTTGTCACCATCATCATGGCCATTATCATCATCGTCACCATCATCATCACCACAACAATCTTCAGTACCACCCCCATCTGCATCATCACAGCCATCATCTTCATCATCATCATCTTCATCTCCACTCCCATGTGAAGTCTCTCCTCTGTGGCCGCTGCTGTCCCATTGGCTGGCCGATAGAGGAACATTTGATGTCAGAGGAGCGCACACGGAGCTTGCTGCCGGAGCAGCACCTTCCTCATGATACACACACTCCACGACCTCCTCCTCTTCCTCTCCATGGGACCAATAGGAGGAGTGGAGGGAGGTGCAGTCGTCTCTGCTGCTCTCCTCCTCCTCGCCGGGACACAGCTTGTACATGGTGGCCCAGAGAGAGAGAGAGAGAGAGTGGCTGAACCTGAGAGAGGCTGAACCTGAGCTGTCCAGATGGCTTTGGAGAGGACAGCTAAGAGGATTAAGCCAATGAGTCGGCAGGTCAGTGAGGTGGCTCCATCCGCTGGTGACTGCTGGGAACTGCAGCGCCACCAGAGAATCTTGTGGTTTGCAGATCGTCGTCGCTCTAGCCTCGGCAACTCTTAGAAACCGTCTTATTACATGTCTTGGGAGCTAAAACAGGAGCAGTGTTGCCAGGTATGTTTGGGAGGATTTTTTCTGATGTTACCAGTGAAGAACAGAACACGACCAATACTAGAGTAACCCTTGTAAGGTGATGGTTTGATACATGCGGTAAGATTTGTAAAACACAGACAGCCGAGTGTGTACTTTACCTGAATCTTCGCTGTGAACAGATTCGTCGCAAACAAACACCTGTCCATTGTGCTTCCTTTTGAAACGAAACAAATTTTACAGTTAGCAACGCTTCGTCTTCAACAATAACAGCTGTTGAGCCAGGGTCCCAAATTAACACCTGCCAATAGTGGATAGATTGTATCATTTGACAGTTAAAAAAAGTCAGGTTTTCATATTAAAACAATTGCTTGGCCAGTAGATTTCTCCTCTCTGGCAGGTAAAAAGACACAATTCTAAAAGTTTGTTTTGGACTGTGCACTTGGCTCTCAAAGTTATTCATGTGAAGAGTTACCAAAAACAGCAATTTAAATTGTGGTTTTAAGAGACGACCAGTGAATTGTAGAAAACGTAGGGTTAGGGTCACTGTGTGTCTCGGTACCTCAGGACCTTCCTTGTGATGAAACGTTTCCCACGGGCCCCTCCCTCTGGGCTGGATGCCTGGCTGTCTGAGCTGGGGTCCGGTGGCCTCGGGCCTGGAAGCATGTGGAGCCTGTGGGGGGCCGTGGAGGGCTGCAGGGCCCTCGGACCCACCGTGTGGCGGGCGTAGGAATCATGGTAGTCTGGCTCTCGGTTCAGACCCGAGGAAGAGAGCACCTGCGTAGGAAATATCACAAATACCACCGGTCATTGTTCCACAACCTTCTGTCTCCAGTAGTTTGTCTGCCAAGAACAGATTGAAATCTCAGTTAAGTAAAATACAGTAAAGTAAAACAATTTGTTATTTACTTAATGAAAGTAAGAGAGAGAGTCCACGTACCTGTCTGCTGTGGTCTGCTGTCCCAGCGTGTAAGAAGAACCCATCACCAGAAGCCACCATGAAGCCCTGAGGCACTGGAACAAGAAGTGTATATTCATCAATATGGCTTCATAATAAACAATAACAACATGTGACTGATCTTCATGGCAGTAGGATGTAACAACAGGCAATCCCAAATATAAGTCTTCCCCGTGTTGGTTACACACGTAACATAACATAAGATAACGTGTGCTCATAACTGGTGAACTAATATACATACATTTCTCTTTAGTATATGCTGGGGGGCTGGTCTGGGATGTGTTGCTGCTGTTCAGCTCACTGGAACAATCCTGGATCTTCAACTTCTCCTGTTGAATCAGCTCGTCCAGGTCTAACATGTTGAGGAATAACTAGAAGTTAGGCCATTCTGCTAGGTAATAACAACATATTGAATCATAACGTGATGGTGTCATGGGAGGACCATCAGACCTCGCTTGAATTCTCTCAGTCTGTGTTTCGGGATGTTCCTGTAGCCGAGGACGGACAGCTGGTCCCGGATCTCCTCCTCGGAGAAGTCCAGGAGGTCCATTCTATAGTCACGAAACACACAGTGTGTGTGTATATATAGTTTGTTGGGGTTGTGTCCTACCTGTACACACAGCGGGCTGTTTACAGCTCGTTAAAAGCCCATGGTTTCCATGCTAGGTAGCTACAAGAACAGCCGTTGAAACGCCTTGAAAGAGACGCCCTGCTTCCTTCTCTTCTTCTCGGGCTTTAAAACAAACAGCGGCCCTCGAAACAAACAGCGCCCCTCCAAACACACAGGCTGGTGGCGGAATTACACCGAGTCGTATGGATGAAGGGACAATTCAAGTAGGACTACTCTTAATACGTCGATACAAGTAAACAACTTTTAAAATAAGAACGTTTACAGTATACCCAGGTTTTTTCTTTTTAAAAAATCTTGTTGTGATAAGAAGCCATAAAACGATGATTCAAAGTGAACCAGACAATCGGTTGATTATAATAATACTTTTTGGGTTGTAACCCATGTGAACTTATTCAGACATTCCTCAAAGCCCACCTTCTGGGTGCCCTGCACCTAAAAGCCCTCGTCCAATCACAGCTCGACCTGGGCCTTCCATGAATAAACATGAGGTCCCTGCGGAACGCCGCACGTTCTAGAGACCAGTGGGTCCAGTCCGGGAGTACCGACAGGTGATCCGCGAGTCCCCACTATTGTGCTATAAGGAACTTTTGGTGTCCCCCCAAGCATGGCTCGCCTGGGGATGTATCACAAGCCGTTGGTGGTGATTTTATTGGAAATAGCCTTAATCTGCTCCGCTCAAGTAAGTGACAGTTTTGGCCGTGCTTGTCCAATGTTGTCCCCACCACCTCCTAATTCTGTTATCTTTGCGTGATTTGCTACTTTTATATGTTTAATGTTGATATTCTGACTTGGTATTGATATAAGTGCCTATATACATTTTATAGCTACGTTTTCAGTAGGTCTATTTAAATCCGATTATTTTACCGTAGGCCTACTTATAGTTCATAATTAACAAAGGCCATCCTATTTAAAATGTTGCAATTAGTGAAAAGCTAATATTTATTTAAACTGGTATAAAGACAGTGTGTGAGTGAAGTCCTTCTCTCGGGACATGTGGTGCCAATCAGACTGAAACAACAACAAGAGTTTATCATATACCCTAGCTACTAATTACCTTGTAGTCTAACAATATGAACTTTTTTCTCCAAACTGTCTGTAAAGTATTCAGAGTTTAGTAAAAAACGTCTAAAGTAAATATAATGTGTATTTTCTAATGTATGTTTTTACAGAGGGGCCCAGTCGGCCCCAGAGGACCACCAGGGCCTATTGGAGTAGCTGGCGTGCCCGGAGTGGACGGGATTGATGTAAGCCATGTTTAGTTATTAGTCTATTTATTATTATTATCAGTTCCTCATTTATAAAATGTGCATTGTGTGAATACTGGGAATTGAGGCTGTGAATCGATGGGTTGTATGCTACCCTCATGTTCCTTCCAGGGACAGTTAGGATGCCGAATGGACAGATGTCCGTCCTTCCAGTCCTAAGTACCTGGAAGGAGGGATCCCTCTTCTGTGTTCCTTCTCAAGGGTTCTCTCTCCACTGGGTTTTCTGAGTTTTAGAGTTAGGGGTCTTGTATAGTGTGGAGTAGTGTGAAGTCCTTTGAGGCTGAGTTTTGCTTGAATGTTTCTCCCCAGGGTGACAGAGGAGTGGATAACAACGTTGTCGGTGGACCTGTGAGTCACATTTTAGTTTCCCTTTCAGATCCAGAACCACAGAAATATTATCATGTTATAATAAACTACAGCTAACCTCCATGGTGAGTGTTAAACGAGTGCCTTGGTTGCAGGGCCCTGATGGGGACAACGGTCGAGATGGTACTCCTGGAACTCCAGGTCTTCCAGGCGCTGATGTAAGTTTAACATCTGGAGCATAAAAAATATTATCTCACAGCTCAGCGATGGCCCACTTTAAATACTGACTGGATGCTTCTAGAACCCTACCTTACTCTGATATTAAATATGGATCTCTTTTTAAAAATAAAGTCCATTGGAGGGATAAAGCACAGATTTAAAAAATCTTCAACAGCAGTTATGCTGGTTGGGGGTGGGGGGGTTAACTGGTCTGTATGTGGTAGTTTGTCTTTTCATCGTGTAGTCACGGTGGAGGACAGATACATATGAGTTATATATTCTAAGATATTCACCTACTACAGAGCCAGGCTGCTTGTCTTGGCCACAGAGCAGACATGCCACAGGACTCTTTTCAGTGAACAGAGTAAGGAGAGCAGTGAATATATCAGTCTGGCGATTAAAGCCAGGTTTGGTACCTCAAATAGCTTCCTGATGAACACAGAGCTCTTTTTGTGTAACCTCAGGAAGGGGTGGAGGGGGTTAAGTTGCCCAGAACATGGCGGACAGGAAGGAGCTGTGTGTTGGTGGAGGCCTCGCTGAAGAGCTTCAGTGTGCTGGGTCTGCTGCTGGGGGGGCTGAGAGGGAGGCCAGATGAGGCTGAAATGTGAGAGGACAGAAGCAGACTACCAGCATGTGTCACGGAGGAGAAGACCTATAGACTTGACCAACAAAGACACCTTATCCTCACAGTGTGAAGCACCTGAACCTGACGGTTTCATCAACATTTTGTAACTCCAGATGGAAATAGCAAGATGGAATAAAAAAGACTTAGACATTTTTATCCAAAAAGTGTGTTTTTAGACGCATGTTATTAAGGTCGGAGCAAATAGGGGACATGCAGGACATCTTAGGGATGCCTAGAGGTAGGCACCTCAGTGATGTTCTGATCTTTAGAGTGGTCATTTTCTATCAGACAAACCATTAAGTGTTTTTGTTCATAGCTGATACCTTGTGTGTATTACAGTACATTTTTACGCTTAACAGTGATACAGACAAGATTTGAGACTTGTAAAAGGAGAGATCGCAGAAAGGATTTTGAAACTAAACCAAAATCTCTCTCTGCTCCCTCCTTCCTTACATTCCTCCACCATTGAGAAGTGTTGCGTTCACAAACCTGTGATTGACAGGCAAGATGGATTCCCCGAACCAATCAAGGAAGAGATGCCCTGATTGGTCTCATCACACTCAAATTATAGCTGTTAA
Source organism: Bathygadus melanobranchus (assembly GCA_900302375.1). Taxonomy (NCBI): domain Eukaryota; kingdom Metazoa; phylum Chordata; class Actinopteri; order Gadiformes; family Macrouridae; genus Bathygadus; species Bathygadus melanobranchus. Next base: position 10,696 of record OMKP01023139.1, read on the forward strand.
ATCTTACCTACAGCACCTTTAATACAATGATGCCTACAGGTGGACTGTGGAAATTGTGAATCAAACTTTTCTAAGAGAGAGAGCTGATCACACATATATATTTGAGATAAGGGTTTGGTACAACAGCCTGTCAACAGTCTAGGATAGCATACCATCATTCCTGTGTAGTAGGACCAGGTTACATGTAATGTAGGACCAGGTTACATGTTATGTAGGACCAAGTTACATGTAATGTTGGACCAGGTTACATGTTATGTAGGACCAGGTTACATGTTATGTAGGACCAGGTTACATGTAATGTTGGACCAGGTTACATGTTATGTAGGACCAGGTTACATGTTATGTATGTGTCCTCTGCCTTCCTAGGGACCTGTAGGACCGAGTGGTGTCCCTGGAGCCAATGGAAGGAAAGGACAGAAAGTATGTTACATACAACCAGTTATTATCATGTTGTTACATACAGTAATAACAT
>OMKP01023140.1:0-10247 GCA_900302375.1 Bathygadus melanobranchus
TTAGCCCTAATGCAGTCCTTTCTCCATGTTCTCTCTCTCTCTCTCTCTCTCTCTCTCTCTCTCTCTGTCTCTCTCTCTCTCTCTCTCTCTTTCTCAGGAGGTCCAGAGCAAGAGCAAAGTGTGTGCCAATGTGTTCTGCGGGGCAGGCCGGGAGTGTGCAGTGACCGAGAAGGGGGAGCCCAGCTGTCTGTGTATCGAGGTGGCGCCCTCTACTGGCCGCACCCCTTACATTACATCATTATTATGACTACTATTATTATTATTCATATAGAAGTTTATAAAGCAGGAAGCATTTACATTTAGGGTTAGGCATTTGGCAGACGCTTTTGTCCAAAGCGACTTACAATAAGTACATTTGTTTTAAACAACAATATATTGCTGACGTTACAGTAAGATCTTCAAGCATAATTGCTAGGTTGACTCCTTGCTGGTAAAACATATAAGTAAGTGCTAGGGATCCAAAGAGGATTCAAGCTTTTAAGTTGTGTTCTTTGAGTTGCTGAAATGAAATACAAATGACATAAATAAACAAATAAAGCAGAAAAACATGTTCAGCACTTTTACTTGGTTTTAGTTGCAGGAATAAAAAAGTCATGAGTGCTGACCGTCTCTCTGTCTCTCTCTCTTCGTCCTCCCAGAGCTGTAAGCCCCACAAGAGGTCTGTGTGCGGAAGCAACAGTAAGACATACAGGAACCACTGTGAGCTCCACCGAGACGCCTGCTTGACCGGCCTCAAGATCCAGGTGTCTCACGACGGCCACTGCCTGGGTGAGGACATCGCTTCTACTTACATCTACATAATCATTCAACGTTCAGTGAAGTCATGGCCATTTTATTTGGAAAGCCCTTAATCACTAACGTCATGAGACCAGCCTAATCCTAACCCTAGCCCTAACCCTAACCCTACCGCTAACCGCCCTAACCCTAACCCTAGCCCTAGCCCTAACCCTAACCCTACTGCTAACCGCCCTAACCCTAACCCTAGCCCTAGCCCTACCGCTAACCGCCCTAACCCTAACCCTAGCCCTAACCCTAACCCTAACCCTAGCGCTAACCCTAACCCTACCGCTAACCGCCCTAACCCTAACCCTAGCGCTAACCGCCCTAACCCTAACCCTAGCGCTAACCGCCCTAACCCTAACCCTAACTCCCCTAACACCCCTAACCCCCCTAGCCCCTTTTATAAAAAGAAATTGAACACATAACACGTCATCAAAAGGCCACACCCCTGTCCCAGCATGCTGGCTTACCCCTTTTATCCACACATCGATCTGGCTTTGTTACCTCCTCCCATGAGGCATAAAGGCAGAACCAAAATGAGCCCCATTCTGTGTTGTATGTTTTACACCAGCGAGGCAGAATAAAGCTGTGACATTCACAGAACGAAAAGGCAGTGTAGAAGGGGCTTCTGTCTCTGTCTCTCTCTCTGTCTCTCTCCCCGTCTCTCTCTCTCTCTCTCTCTCCCTGTCTCTGTCTCTGTCTCTCTGTCTGTCTTGCTCTCTCTCTGTCTCTCGGTGTCTCTCTGTTTTTCACTCTTTCTCTGTTTGTCTTTCGAAGGCTGCTAATGCCTTCACCTCCAAAACACAGCCTACTGTTTTGCACAGGCCTTAATTAATCTAAGAGTACATCTAATATTAGTTATTATCTTATCTCCAATGCGAACTTTGTGACTTTGTGACGGCCTGAACGTTGATCGCACTTATGGAAAATGAAGTAACCGAGGGCCTGGTGTTATGTCCTAACCCTAACCCAAACACTGGTCTGACCTTTGCCTCATTGATGAGTTTGAAATTGTATGAATTCATCCCAGTAACATTTGTAATCAGTAAAAGTAAAGGAAACTGTTTTATTGTACTAATACTAATAATACTTACTTACTTTTCCTATTGTCATACACAGAGAAGAAAACTGAGGAAGCAGCTGCCAGCCCAGGTGAGTTGGTTCAACATTGCATATTGTCTCTTATAGATGTGTGAACAAGTAATCCCATTTACATGCAAAACATGTCAATGGGATTGTGTGTTTATAGGTGTGTGTGTATACGTGTGTGTGTGTGTGTGTGTGTGTATACGTGTGTGTGTGTGTGTGTGTGTGGGCGCTATTAATAATGGAAACGCTGATGCAAGCACCACAGCACGGCAGCAGGTCAATCATGAAATGCTAAGTAGGAGAGAAGCTAACCAAGATCAGATAGCACTTTATGCTTGGCTGACCTTCAGATAGCCTGCGTTGAGCTGAATGTGCTAAATGACTCAAACGTGCGCCTGCAGTGGTGTGCTACATCGCTGACCGCAACGAGCTGAGGAACCGAATCATCCAGTGGCTGCAGACCGAGGTGGTGCCTGACGGATGGTTTGCCAAGGGGTCCAACTTCTCTGACATCCTGCTCAGATACTTCAAGGTGGGCAACACAGAGGGTCTCGTCGCCTTGTCACCTTAACCTTCCGCTGTCTTACTGGCGTGGATTCAGGAATGGATTCAGGTCTTTTGGGGATTAGTCTCATACTCTCTTCTGCTTTGTTATCGCAGCTGGTCGCCATGGTTTGCAGCATTGCAGTGCTCACAGAAGCACGCAGCAGGTCCCTACTCAAAACCCCACCACCTTCATTTCAGAGCTGTCGGGTCACTTGTGTGACACGCTCCGCTCTGAATTATAACTACATCCCTGTCTGCCAAGTCATTTTAATGAACTTCAATGAGAGTACCCCTGCAGGGAACAGCCCCCTGTCTTGTTTCATCAAAACCGCAGGGGATCCCCTGTAATTGGACCGAAACACAACATCAGTAGAAAATGTTTCTCCGACTGACCGGTACAAAGCCCCTACTCGGGACCCTCGTTGAGGGAGAATTGCGCCGGTCGGTTCTGTTGCCAAGCAACAGCTCCCTGGGGCCAAACACAGCTGTCGTTTTTATTGGTAAAGTGTCTCCACTGATCTCTCTCTGTTACTAGCGGTTGTGGATTGAAGATGATTGTGTGTTTACATCGTAAATCCATGCTGTATCTAACTAGAATGGAAGCAGTCTCTGTATGTGTGTGTGTGTGTCTGAAAGCGTTCATCTGACCGACAGCACGTTTAGGCTGAGGACCCCAGGAAGTGCAGTGTTGAGTGTGAAGTAGTTTGGGTGAGCGGTGACTCTGGAGGCCATGCAGTCGGTACCACTTCCAACAGGCACATGACTAGTATATGTCAATAATATATATAATATGTGTTTCTGCATGTTTGGGCACATGCTGTGTATATGTTCTCTGCAAGTGTTGACCTCAGCATATACATTGAGCAGCGAGTGTAGAACAGCAATCTAGGGTATAGGATTCCTCACCTGTGCTTGGATAAGATATCGACAAGAGCAATATACTGTATGTATCTATAAGGTGTTATGTGAGCATGTGTGTGTGTGTGTGTGTGTGTGTGTTAGGGTCCAAGGGATACATTCTGATATGAGTCTTAGTGATGAGCTACGTTGGCTGTTGACTACTGACACCAGACAGTCTCAAGGGTCATTGTGGAGGTCTGGGTTGGCCTTTGCTGGACTGGTCTGGACTGGTCTGGTCTGGGCTGGTCTAGGTTGGGCTGGTCTGGTCGGTTCTGGTCTGGTCGGTCTGGGCTGGTCTGGTCTGGGCTGGTCTGGTCTAGGCTGGTCTGGACTGGTCTGGTCTGGGCTGGTCTAGGTTGGGCTGGTCTGGTCGGTTCTGGTCTGGTCGGTCTGGGCTGATGTGGGCTGGTCTGGTTATGTGTGTCATACATTCTGTCTGCTGGCATTCCATCTTCCAGACCTATGATAATGGCGACTCTCACATGGACTCCTCGGAGCTGCTCAAGTTCATCCAGCACAACGACTCCAACGTAGACATGCAGTCCTACGCCGACCAGGAGAGCAACAAGCTGCTCAGGTAAAAGTCAATACCTCGGTGTGTGTGTGTCTATGTGTGTCTGCCTGTTTGTCAATTCAATTCACACACACACACACACACTATCTGTCTGTGTGTATGTGCACGTGCGTGTGTGTGTGTCTGCATTCATGTCTGTGTCTGAGACTTAAACATAACGTGGTTTTGCCATTTGCCAATTTTATCATCCAACAGCATGTTTCTTTCCTTCCTATTGATATATACCTCTATATAGTCCTCTCTCGTGCCCCCTAGTTGAGACGTGATTGTGGTGCAAAGCAAACAGATTCATGTGTCCTTCCACATGGTGAACCGTTGCTATTTTAAGCCCTACTCTGTCTGCCACTGAACCCTACCTATCTCGGTGGGAAACGCAGCAGGGCCTCCTTTGGGAGCCTGAGCTGAAATGTACACATGTGCCGAAAGCCAGATAAACCAGATCAACACTGTGTCCTATTTAATTCAATTTCTTCTAGAAGATTCTTGTAGCAGGGACATAGATGTGTCAAACAGTCTATATCTATATATATATATGACTCTTCCTTCTCCACATGTAAACCCGTCTGCTCCAGGAGTCTGTGTGTGGATGCCCTCATTGAGCTCTCAGATGACAACGCTGACTGGAAGCTGAGCTTTGATGAGTTCCTGAACTGCCTGAAGCCTGGCTTCAACCCACCAGAGAAAAGTAAGCGAGCAAAAGGAACATCCAATGCCAAGATGACTTGAATTCAACATGGACAGGAGATTAAAACAGGAACAGTTTCACGACTGCACCACTCAATGATATAAACAATGACAGCTGCCGTCTAGATGTATAGATAGATAGATGGATAGTGAGCTATGTGACCTACATTGACATATTACTGCAGCGTTTCCCAACCTTGGGGCAGGGACCCCACTTGGGGTCTGCATATGGGGTTGCAGGAGATTGATGACTTAAGCTATAAATATATAAATAAGCTATAAATATTTGATTATGCATATGAAAATGTGCAATCTCAAAGGTTTGAAAGGTCTCATGAAAGTCCTGTATATACGAACAGACTAGCTCATGACTTCATAGCCACAAGTGTATTACGACTCATTACTTATGTGCATACATTCACTGGGGCGTTGATATTACAGGCAGATGTTGATTGGGTTAAAACTATGTGGTGTGGAAGCAGTCAAGTGAGCAAAACAATTCTGACCGAAAAAATGGACAAAAACAGTTGGGAGCCACTGTATTGCTGGCCTTGTAACACGTCATTTATTTTCTAAGAATATTTTAAAGATATGTTAAGATAAGGTATGTTTTTTTCTTCAAATCCCCCATATCCCCTTCACGGGATTGTACACATACACATGCGTGTTTGACTGCTCACAGTCTGAAATCTGGGGAAAACGTCAGGAATCTAGGGGAAAGGTCAGCACTAAGTGAAGCTGCAGATCGCTTCCAAACATTCAACAGAATGGAATGCTTCTCAGAACCACATGCATACACACACACACACACATACATATGTGTATATGCTGATAGGAATTATACATATTATGTTATTATTATTATATTGATATCATTATCCCAGAATTATTATTCTTTTCAGATGGTCAAATGTATAAACGTATACATCTATGAATATAATTATTAATTATTAATGCAAAAAATCTATAGAATAATAACAATAATTATAATTATTATGTAGTCTATTAGTCACATTTTAAGAGTGTGTGTGTGTGTGTGTGTGTGTGTGTTTCCTCCTGCAGAGTGTGCCCTGGAGGACGAGACCTACGAGGATGGTGCTGAGACCCAGGTGGAGTGTAACCGCTGTGTGTGCGCGTGTGGAAACTGGGTGTGCACCGCCATGACCTGCAACGGTACGACCGTCTCACACCAAGAACCGTCGTATCGTGTCCTCGATGTTCTTACAGACGTGGAAGCCAACAGAGTACAGGCTCCCTCGTCTTAGCTGTAAACCCCACTAGAGAGGCCTCTACTTTCCTTGCCATTTGTAGTGCAACCCCACAAAAACACTCAGACCGCAAATGTAGCAGGGCTGTAAAGTCTATTTTAAATGCAAAAATGAAAACACTGTCTTCCACGTCTGTCCCGTCTGGCATGGCTTCTTGCATCATGTCATGGACCGACATGAGTTCTTTGGGCTTTGTACTCCACATACTTTATGCAGCCACACACAAAAATGTTACTATATCGGGGAATAGCTGCGGCAAGTCTTCAGTCTTCTTATCTTCTTTTTATCTGCGCAGACAAGGCAGCGGTGACAGATGAGTCAGCCGACGCCGGCACCGAGGTCACAGAGGAGGAGTGGAACCGTCGCGTTGCTGAGCTCAACAAACACCAGGTCAGTTCCCTTCGCTTCATTGGTTGGCATCAACTCTCCAGTGAGAAATACCAATAAATATCTTTTCTTTAAGGTAATAGCTTCGTCCTCTTCGTCCTTTTCTTTAAGGTATAGCTAAATAATGTCTAACCATCTAATCTATCGATCAGCTCTTTCGGGCTGTTACAAAACAACTCCTGGAATCCTTCTAGGCCATTTAATTCTATAACCTAAACGCACAATGCAATTATGGAATGTGTCCAGAAAGAAAATCACGTTCTAGATCAAGTATTGAATCCTTTCATGGGGAATAGACTGCTTTTCCCTGCTAAATGTTTAGCATGTTTGCTAATTGTTGGGAGTAGTTCTGTTCACACTGGGTGATTGGGGGTCACATAATGTGCTCTACTCCAGTTACGGGCAGCTTTAAAAAACAAACTGACGTTGTACAAACACAAACACATTGATCGATCTAAGTCCACGTTCCATTCCATTCCATTTACTCACAATTCAGGTTCGTGTTGACCCAGGATGTTTTGTTATGTTATGTAACAGCTGTTAAAGTGCATCTAGAAGTACAGATAGATTCTAGTGGAGGGGTGTATTCAATAAACAAAACACAGCTAAAGCTTGGTTGAACGTACACCTCGTTAGATCCCACGTCCAACGTATTCAGGTTATTGCTCATGACATCGTTTTTTTTCCTCATTTGTCCTTTCAGGAAACCGTTGAGAAGATGAAGGCGAGCACGAAGGAGGCCTAAGCGTGAAGAAGGAAAGGATGACATCGCCCGTCCTCGACGCTTCTTTAGGGCCCTGTGGTTTTAATGATTTATTTTGTTCATGATTCTCTCCTGTGTTAATTATTATGCCTTTTTTAATATGTGTGTGTCTCAGCGTTTGTGTCAACGTTTGTTTGATTCCAGGGGGCAACAGAACAGTATTATTACAGTTGTCCCTTGTGTTCAAGTAGCCTACTGTCTACTGGTTTGATCCAATTACTGAAATCTCACCACAAAACGGGAGATTTTACTTTTTGTTTTCTTACAAAAAAAAAAATCGTTTGTATTGTTGTTTTAAGTTAATATCAGAATGGGAAGTGAATACCAATTTGGAATGAACAGAAGTCACTGTGAGAGATGGTCTGCTTGGATAATACTCCAACCAAAAGTGATGGGATCATAAAACAACAGAAGTGACACGTTGACGTCCAAAACAGAAAGGTTTGTCGTCACAGCCTCCGAGGGCTGGGACTGAGCAGGTTGGGTGAGCCCACGGTCATTTGACGTTTTAACATTCACTACTATCGTTCACTACTTGACCACTGCACTTCTTCCTGTTATTGTTATTATTATTATTATTATTATTATTATTATTATTATTATCTAGCTACTCGTGCTTTTTAATGTGCGTTTACATTTCCACGGCCCAGTATTAGCTGGTATCATACAGCCAACGCAATCTTTGTTCTCTGCCGTCAACATGATCCAGTCATATGTATCACATGTTATATTTACCACGTTAATCTGCTGACATGTAAATCACACGCTCCTATGTTATCATCCTCAGCGCTCTCTCTCTCTCTGTCAGTCTCTCTCTCTGTCTCTCTCTCTTTGTCTCTCTCTCTCTCTCTGTCTCTCCCTCTCTCTGGTGCTTTTCCATGCATAGATATCTGCTGGCTAGTTCAGAAGAGGCTTCCAGGCACATGCCGTTTGACTCAGAGATAACATGTTTCGCAGATCTGAATGCAGAGTGGGGGAGAACTGAAACCAAAGCCTGTTGTCGCAAATGTTTAATGAAATGTAATGAAAAACCCTTCCAGGTAAACCCTTGCTCTGGACCCAGCAACAACACTATACCTGTACTTTAAGAATCACTTGTAACAGAAGGACTAGCCTGTCTGTTGACGAAAGTAACTTAGACGCATCAAATACTAAGTGCATATAAACTGTGTGTGTGTGTGTGTGTGTGCGCGTGCGTGTGTGTGTGTGTCTACGTGTGTGTACAGTGCTGAAGGTAGTTTTTTGATTTGCGGTCGTTTGTCACAATAGCAGGCCGATGTTGAAGAACTGTCAGTAAAATGCTGTGCCTTAGACTATGCTAATAAGTGTGGTCACCCTACCTTCGCCTGCACATACAGGCACACCGCATGTTGGAAGAATGCAGAAGGCTAGTACTAGACATAGTGCTTTGTAATTGTTCGCCTGTCCAATGTTTGTGTGACTGTTGCATATTAGATACAAGCTTGACCTTTTATATTCTAGAAGTGCACAGACTGTAAGGTATATGTATGTATGCCAATAAACCCCTATAAACTACAAGAGAATCAGAATCAGAATCAGAAAAGGATTTATTGCCAAGTAATTTTCACATTACAAGGAATTTGGCCTGGTCAGTCGGTGCAACAATAAACAATAAATACAAGAACAAGAAACATAGGCTGTGGAAAAAAAAAAGAGAGTAAAGAGTGGTCAGATGCAGATACTGTTGATGTTTAATTCCTATTCCAAACAGTCTCAGTGTGCTCTTGCATCACTCTGTAGACTACGGCTGTTGCATAATGGCCTTATAACATATTTAACCTATTAGCTATCTAAACGTACACTTTTTTTATAGCTACATGTAACCATCTTAAGTTAGGAGCCCTGGGTGTAACAGATTTAGTGGATCCAATAGAAAAGTCCGTACAGTCGGACGGTTCAGAACCAGAATCTTTTTACAGTCTATGGTCGAAACATTGTCACTGCGATTAATTACTCCTATGAATCCCCACAAAATACATAAAACAATTAATTGGTGTAATTTAAGTTGACTGGTTAGGGTTAGGGTTAGGAACTGGTTGACTGAAAATGTATTGCATATTTATGTCAAACTAATTATTGCAACGCTCGTTAAAATATGACAGACGGGGAGACCAACCAATAAACGCACGCTATTCGATATGGGGCGGAGTTACACGCTCCCCAGCCCACCCCGGAACATGAACGGCACATAACTGTTCATGAAGGACTGTGCTGCCCTGACTGCGAAACTCAGCTTCTGGCGACTCTCGGGTGGACGGCTACCGTTATTGTATTTGATTGAGTATTAATTATTGACCCAGATTCCACGGTGGCCCGTAGTTAAATGTCACCAGCGGCAGATGTGTCGAGATTCCGTCGTCCTTCGTTTGTTTGGCGGCTGGGCTGAAGCGTAGTGTATCCAGAACACACGACAGTTCTCCGGACTCGGCTGTAGTAAAGAACAACTCCCGACTGTTGAAGTCCAACATGGAGACCCGAGAAGCCGCGGGAGCGGAGGACGGCGTGCTGGACTTCTCGCGTCTGCACCTGAACACGTTGTGCGTTGACAGCATCGGCGAGGAGCGGAGGAACAACACCAAGCAGTTGTATCTGAACTCCAACCGGCTGGCCTCCCTCCCGCTGTCCGTGTGCCTCTTCTCCAACCTCCAGCTGCTGGACATCAGCAACAACGGGCTGTCCGTCATCTGTGAGGACATCACACGGCTCACCAAGCTGAAGACGCTCATTGCCAAGAACAACCGGCTGGACAACTCCTCGCTGCCCAAGGAGTTCGGGTCCATGCAGCTGGAGGTACTGAACTTCAGCGGTAATCGATTTGAGGAGATCCCGCTCCAGTGCACCAAACTGCGGCGCCTGCAGTCTCTGTCGGTCGGGGGGAACCGGCTGAGAAGCATCCCCGCAGAGATAGAGAACCTGACCAGGTATACTATTGTCTTGGATATGTTGATGGGAGATGTGCAACATCATGTCAATATCATCAGCTATAAATATAACTACAATATAATAAATACCCTAAGCGCGCTGCCAATTGGATGTTTATTAGATAAATGTGTTGACAGTGTTTGCACTAAATAGACCTGTATGTCCTCAACAACACAAGGACAACCTTACTGACTTTGTTAGGACAAGGGCCGTCCTTTTTTATAAGGGTGAGTGTATTTATCTGCTTATCACCGCGTCGTCATGTTGACAGTAGCGACTCACGGTGACCTGAATGTAGGTCAGGTAGGTAGGT
>OMKP01023144.1:0-24535 GCA_900302375.1 Bathygadus melanobranchus
CTCATCTCTACCGGCATTTGCAACACTTGCAATAGTTTTATTTTATTGATTTTTATAGATTTTTTATTAATTTTGAAGCGTTCTAGACGCCACAGAGCTGCCTTGGTCGCTGTCCGCCATTGTAGTCACTACTGCATTGCATTGTGGGATATTTATACCGGCATAGTGTCCAGTGCTTCATACTGTAATATTTACCGGAAATAGCATGCACCTCGCGTACTATTGAGTTCTATAGTATATCTATAGTATAGCTAATATGCACACTTAAATATTTGTGTATTTATCGCAAGTCATATCGTCATCGCAATGTTGAACAATGTTATCGCACATCGCAGGTTTTCCTCATATCGTGCAGGTCTACTGTATGGGTGGAGCTAGTGATACTAATTGCAATCGGAACAAATCTGTCTAGCAAACAACGTTAATTTCTTTGTTTACGCTGTCAAACAAAGCCCACATTGTTGGGTGCTTTACGTGTGCTTGACGAAAGGTTATCATCTTAATGTTTCCGATAATGTTAATGTTTTCCCTGCTTACAATTTGTCTGTCAGGCAAACGAAAACTAGACGCTTCGACAACTTTAGTGGCATAGAATCCGATGGCCTGTCAATCAAAAAGGGTTTGGACAAGTTCCAATAACGCAAAACAAACATGATTCTAGGTGCGACACCAAGTCGTTGAATCTTAGGTAGTCATATTTAAACATGTAATATTTACATGATAAATAGATAACAGAAAGTAACAAATAAATCGATTAAACCAAAGGTAGATTAAAGTCTAATGAGCCAAAATTATTTTGAAAAGTGATAGCAGCAGTGAAAAGTATACGGTTTAAATGTTATTCATTTCTGTCAATTATGTCAATTTTTGGTACATCTAGAAAATGATAATTATTAAAATCCAACATGATCCTCTTTTACTTACTGGACTTGCTGAAGCCCGATATACACTCCTCAAGAAACTCCAGTGTCAGATGAGGCTCATTAGCTGCCAGGGTTTTACTAATGGACACGATGAAAAGGGTGTTATTGGCTGGAATACACAGGCCTGATGTCTCCAGCAGCTGGCCTTCAATCTTCAAGTTGAAGGTGCAGGTCAAAGCGCACAGTAAATTGTAGGCAGCAGATCTGTTTGACACAAAGTAATCAAGAAAAAGGGGTTTTAACAAATACAGGACAGCAAGTGACACTGAAAGGAACCACCCCAAAATACTTGTTGTGCAATGGTTTTCTAGCAAAATTACAGTCTACAAATCTTATAGATTTTTTAAATTAAGAAATTAAGTGCATATACAGACACACACAATTGTATTTGAGCAACAGTTTTTGTGCATACAATTTTTAATTGTGTATACAAAATTGTATCTGGAAGTCTACATATTTGAGTATAACAAAGTCATCTTTATCGGACTGACCTGAGGCTGGGGTCAGAACTGCCTAGATTTAGGAGAGCAATGTTGAGCAGTGTGCCTGGAACATCTTTGGGTCTTATCTTTGTGTGCTGGGGGATGGAATCAGGCTGCGACAGCTCCCATCGTGTGCGTATGTGGATAATGGACTGCACAATGGCATCACACTCCTGGTGCATGAAGGTCAGTGGCGTGCCCTGGTTGGCCATGGTAAGAGTGAACTGACTCTCATCCACCAGGCATATTTCTTCAATTTCTGAGGCATAGTAGACGTCATTGAGGAAAACAGATTGGCCCAGGACACGAGTCCTCTCTGCTGAAGTAACCTGCACCGCTGTAGAGCCCACCTGACAAAGCACAAAATACATAATTTTTTTGATCAATTTTGTTTAGGGATGGCCTCCAATAAGAAAGCAAAATGCCAAAAGTGTCAGCAGAAACCTCTATACAATTCGTAATCACTTCAAATGTTTCATTTTAGTGAACAGTCCAATTGAACATAGCAAAAATTGAATATACCGTTGGTATATTCGGATTAACTAAAGCTTAAAATTATGTATTGGGCCTGCCCTAGTTTTGTTTCACAATGTATAGCAGACGGTACACACAGTACACACATGTAAACCAGCTATGTGAAGTACATTTTCAAGCACTAAGTAGTTTCAATTTAATTTCGAATTAAAGTTACAAATATTCCCAGGTCACTGAAAATGGAATTAGTCAAGTATTCATCAATGTAAAAGTTGTGAAAAAATATTCTAAATGTACTGCAATAAAATGTTGCTCTTTTCAAGAGTTACGAGGCCATTATTGTTTGCCATGGCATTGAAAGATCGATACATGATTGGAAAGCTTCATCACTTTGGCATTCAAAAGTATCAAGAGTCATTCATGCCATTTACAGGATGAAGGAGAGTTCTGCTTTCAAATACAGAGTAGAACTGTATTTGAATTAACAAACAAAAATGTAATTCATGATTAACTAGTAAATAAATACATCTCAGACACTGACAATGAAAGCTCCTTTATTACCTTGATTGAGACTTTGGTGTCTTTGTGGGCCAGCTTCAGTGCATTATGGAAAACTTTGAGATCTTCCTCAAGTGCCAGTGTGGCTGCTGGTAGCTTCTGCTGGTCAGGCTCAATGTGCTCAGCCAGCCTGGCTGGAGAATCAATAAACTGTAGTCGCTTGCTGCCTTTAAGACCAGTCAGTAGACGCTCATGGTACTTGGTGTACTCCCTTACCCAGGTATTACAGTTGTAGACAAAGACAGCTGCAACATTCTCGTAGGCAAAGCCTGGAAACACTACAAACCACTTGGAAAGGAAGTCTGTCTTGAAGCGATTGCTGGGCCCAACATGCGTCAGATCGACCACAATCTCATAAGGCTTAGCGTAGTAGGGTTTAAGGGTGAGTAGGACATGGTATATGAGTAGGTCACCATTGATCTGTCCGGTTTTGAACCTAAAGGGCACAGAACAAAATCATGGGTCAGTTCGATTAAACAAAGCAGAATGTCCTTTGACCTAAAGAAAACAGAACAGTAATAACTGAAATACGTAGAACAAACCCTAACATGTGCATGCGTTTTCTTCATGTCATCTCTTTAGATTTACACGGGTGTAAAGAAACTGCGAATCAGAGCATCAGAGAGTGCACATGAAGCGTGTTCACAGCATCTTATGCACTTTGGACTCCCACAATATCATTTAATCTGCCTACAACATTGAAGGTGCTGCTGAATAAGGTATTTATATTACACATTATTCAATTATGGGACTTGCAAACCATTTAGCTCATACATTTTCCTTTCTTCATGCCAGAGCACAATGGAGAGTTCTACAACCTTGATCTACCCATTTCTACTGCTGAACCACCTGCCATTGTATTTAACTACTACAGATCATGTTCCTGTCACTGGCTTTTCGTCCACTACTGATAAACAAGATCCAATGGGTACCATATATCCTTCCTTAGATGCTGATATTACTACCAATGACTTGGCTAATGGTACTGTTGCAGATTGTCTAATTGACAACAAGATGGCAATGGTAGCGGTTGCCTCAGCTGGGGGGGTCATCATTTGCCTGCTAGTCTCTACCCTGGTATTGGCATGGCAAGTACGCCACCTACATCATCGGATAGGCACTCTTCGGCCATCACGCAGCAATATGGACTTGGGGAGCAGTTCAGCCTGCACATGGCCCCTACTAGCATCACATGACCCATCCAACTCAGCTGAGGCAGGAGGGCTGGAGGGGCCATGCGATGCTACCATAGTGCTTGAAGAGATGAGGCCAGTCATTAAAAATGATGCCACAAAGGACAAGGTAAACACACAAAAGGAAAAAGAGCTTGAGCAAGGTGCAAAAAAGACAGCATGTGACCCTGAAATATTGCAAATGCAGAGTTCCAGCATGAGTGATACACGTCTAGAGTCCAAGGACCTAGAGAACATGCCCTTGGTAGTTTAAAGGGTTTATGGAGACTAAAACTAATTATGCTTAACCACACAAGCCAAGATCAGGATTGCATCTTATTAAAATTGTTTACAAATTACACCTTTTTATACTGCTGAATTTTTGTTATGAACTTTCTTGCCTATGAATGATAAGCGTATTATTAATTATACTACATTGTCTCAGCCCCCTTCCCTTACATTGTTTAGCTACTACTTTAGCAGCTAATGCTAGATTACTCATTAAAGTTAACTTCCTTTTTACAGTATAAATACTCATGACAAATGCAATGCAAAAATATAAATAGAAACTGAATTTGATGTAAAACCAATAATGACAACAACTAATGCAAACTAATTCTGTCGAGTACCCACCCTATGGTTGGAACTAGAGATACTGCAGATCTTTAATTGGTCAATCGCAAAAGATAGAAATCAGACATAACCACTCCAACATCGGATAGTGCCACCAACATAGCAAACGCAGAAAAACGTTGCTGTAAAAGGCACACATGACATACAAAGATCCTCTTATGTCTCCTTGGTTTTCTATTTATGCTGTCGAACAAAGCCCACATTGCTGGTTGTGTGTGTGCTTTTGACATCCCAAAAGAAACAATGAAAAACAACAATGCTTATCTTTCGTCATTTTTGTTTGACATTAACTAGACTCCCATTGTTATACTAAGATATTTGCATGTGTCCTGCTGCATTGGTCAGCAGAAAACGTTTTTACGCGTAGGATGGCTGTTTGATGACATTAATCAAACTGCATACTATATCGGATATATGTAAAAATGTATGCAAAAAGTATCATAATTTATGTCAAAAATCAACATTTAAAATCAACTTTTAAATGTGAAGAATCATCTGAATTTGGCGAATAAAATCTGCCCAAATAAAACATGACACTTATGGAGAGGAAATAACAGCATTTCTAATACTGGATTGTTTTGACATATAGTATGAATAAGCAGAATATAAACAGCGGGCATGGCATTTGAATGAGGCAAGAATGAGGCTTTTTTTAAAGCACTTTTCAGTGGGTGGATCATGCCATAACTGTGATGCAACCAAGCAGCAGCCACGACCTGGTGGAAGTGACTAACATGTAGTTCCTCTAATGGCCTATAGGTGGTTCACGGTGGTTGGATGCAGAAAGTCCCGCCATCACTAAGTCAATGGAAAAAATGTGATTTCATCCTCGAAATACCGAGCAAATGTTTTTCTTCATTCGGTTAGGATCTCAGCGGGTAATTCATCTCTGTATTATGTATTTTGAGATTGAGTTTTTGTCAGACTACTGAGAAGCGGCCATTCAAATCCTGCCATCAATGTGCCAAATACGGATAGTTTGCACTGATGGCAAAAACCATAAAAGCAATGGCGGCATCCATAACGTGAAATCTATGGCTTCTCAACCAATGGGTGATGTCATGGATGCTACCATATTTTTTTAAAGTCTATGGATGCAACTTTAAAAAGGTACAACCGAGTGGAAAAAAGGCCATTGCCAAAATTGAACATTTTAAATTTCAAACCATGAAAAAGTGTTGGTTCAGACATCTAAATCTGTCCTTTAATCCCAAAAACTTCCAGCTTGGACTGGATCATCTGTAATAATGTAATAATATCAATGTATTAAAAAATAAAAAAAAATAAATGAATGTTACAACTTAAACGATTTCCTTTCTTTTACGGTAATTATACACGTTTTCTTAACAGCCACTGTAAGGAGTCATGTTCGTGGAACCAGCTAGAGATGACATGTCATGTTATTCTGCTGAAAGTAACCATTAGAAGTAGACTGGCCATCAGCATTAAAATTGATGCTCGCTAGGTTTTATGGTGCCTAATGTGTGGCAAGAAAATATTCCACACACCAACAACTTGAACTGCTGACACAAGGCAAGATGGATCCATGGATACATGTTAATGCCAGATTATGAGCATCTTCTTCTAGTCTTCTGCTGCTGTAGTACTCAAGCTGTTCCAAATAGCTATATTATTGACCATTAAAACTGTTTAAAACGTATGTGCGCCAAATACTCATTACCCATACGACAAAAAAAAGAAAAAAGAAAAATCCCACGTGAGTATTAATTGAAAACGTTCTACAGATTTGGTCTATGCACTGGTTACGGCTAAAACGCATTAGATTAAAGATGGATAAATGTAAAGGTAATAATAAAAAGTCCAATATATATTGGAGGACGTTGCCCACATAAATATAGTAGCCAGACATTTAGTAAGTAAGCCAAAATAATTAAAAGTTGTCTCCAAAATAAACATGTCTCTGTCAATATGCAATAACAATGAACACTCCTACTTAGCTTCATGTTTTCAATCTGCAAGTGATTATTTTACATTTGCACAACTTCATTTCCTTCGTTTACATTGCTCTCCACGTTTATCAGCATTTAGAGTAAACTGCTTGCATAGCCAGAATTCATCTAAAAAGCTCTGGTTCTTTTGTTGTGTCATTATCTTAAACGTCCCGATCCTGGTGTTGAAATAAATGTAAGTATTTTCTAACCTCCAAAAAATCCCCACAGGACTTTAAATGGCTTCTATGTAACTCCATATCTTCACCCTCATTTAGTATGCCAAGATCTATGAATATGTTAAGGATGGATCTCCATCCATCGTTATTATTCAATAACAATAATAATCAAATACATTATTATATATATACAATTAGATTTTGAATTTAATTAAAACAATACATTTAAATGAAGTCATGAAAAGACCAACAGAACTGCGGCGCAATTGACAGCATCTGACGGTGATGAAGATCACTGTTGACTACATTACTAGTGCTTGGCTTGGCGGACAGAAATAAACTAAATACTTAGATCACTGTTGACTACATTACTAGTGCTTGGCTTGGCGGACAGAAATAAACTAAATACTTAGATCACTGTTGACTACATTACTAGTGCTTGGCTTGGCGGACAGAAATAAACTAAATACTTAGATCACTGTTGACTACATTACTAGTGCTTGGCTTGGCGGACAGAAATAAACTAAATACTTAGATCACTGTTGACTACATTACTAGTGCTTGGCTTGGCGGACAGAAATAAACTAAATACTTAGATCACTGTTGACTACATTACTAGTGCTTGGCTTGGCGGACAGAAATAAACTAAATACTTAGATCACTGTTGACTACATTACTAGTGCTTGGCTTGGCGGACAGAAATAAACTAAATACTTAGATCACTGTTGACTACATTACTAGTGCTTGGCTTGGCGGACAGAAATAAACTAAATACTTAGATCACTGTTGACTACATTACTAGTGCTTGGCGGACAGAAATAAACTAAATACTTAGATCAATTATTAGATGTTATGGGACTGTACAAACTTAAATGTAGGCATACTAAATATTGCAGAAATGCTTTTCTCTCCCAGCCCATGCCACATCCTTTTTGAGACTACAGTGAAAGTAGGATAATGTGGGGGCAGCATAACAATATGAATATGCTTATTACAGTATATATAGTATACAGTATGTATATATCGTATATGGATTAAGACAATATTGTTACCAAAAAAATGTAACTGGATGATCTGTTTGAACAGTGTCTAAGATAACAAGCCATGTACTTCCTAAATCCTAAATTTAGTAAAAGAAATACTTTCTTTTTTTTTTAAGTTTGCCAGTCTAAGTGGGCTCCAGTGGCTGTGTAGCACTACTGGGCCCTTCTGGGCTCTGGTCACATTAGTTCGAATGAATGCATCTGCAACTGGATGATGGATTGTACCAAAAAAACATAATGTGGTCAGCATAACCCATCCCCCCTTACCTCCTCAATTTCCCTCCAGCTAAACAATCTCAGCCTCATCCCTCCTTGCCTCATCAGCAGCAGAATGAGTTGGCACTGCACTACAGTTCTATTGGTCTCCTCTAGAAGCCACTCTGCCTTCACATTCAGTCCCTCCCTCCCTCTGCCCAAATCCCACCTACTCTGTACTTCCCAGGGTACCTTCTCTCCTTTTGCAATGCGCATTAGGAGCCTGCAGAGGAAGCAGCTGATTTCAGCATGCTTCCCGTAACCCGCTTATTCAGAATGGCATGTCAGAAAGCTGCTACTGCTGCTGGCATGAGTTAAACAGGGTTGCAGGGAGCCGACCAACTTACTGGAATATCCACACAAAAAAAACACCAATCAATGCCAAAGGAAGAGCAAAGAAAGACAAAAAAAAGACCAAGGTGAGTAAAAACAACCTTCAAAAGATGTTATAATGGTGAGGTAAAAATGCTACTGTAACAATGGACATCAACAGCTGAAATGTACATTTGAGTTTGTTAAAAGAAATCTATTTAATAACATTCCTTTCCACAGATTCTAGAGAACAGCAAGTGCTAATTAAAGCACAGTAGAAAAGCAATAGCAGCAAGCAAAAAAAATGACACTGAAAGAATGGAGATATTGAGGTGAGTGTTTCACCTCGGATGAAGACAGACACACAGATACGCATACACACACTGCTGATGTTTCAGAGTAGCAAAATGGTGGATTGTGGAGCACACCGCAGTGGAGTGTCTACCCTTTCAGAGCATGGCTCTTGGTCACAGTTCAGATATCACAGTCCATTGATTAACCAGAGCCAAAGCATGTGAAGTACTATAGGCTTTCAAAGAAGCATGTAGACTTTGCAATACTTACAAATTAATCTTCCCATTAAGCATATGGTAAGCACATCAATTTAACAATGCAATGCTTATTGCCTATTTAAAAGCCATACACTGTCTGGAGGTTTAAGATGAAATGCAACACAGAAGACTATGAAAACATGTGTGCCCATTTGCTTGCAATTTCTGCCTATAAATACAGGGACTCTGGGTGTTCTAAAATAACTTGGTTGACTCTTACTGCAGTCTTTCTGAGATGAGAGCCTGACTAACAGGGTTTATCAAAACGACTGGGCCCACTGTAAACGGCACTAAATAAATAAATCCAGGCTTACTCTGCAACTTTATTATATTACAATGCAGTTTAGACCAAAACAAGGCACAAAAAAATTAATCAATTCAACTTTTGTATTAACAGATAAGATATTGCTAGTAACACAATCCCTTTATTAATTTGTGCTGACAATCAAAGGAATATACTGTAAATATATTCAGCTTACAAGTCTATGTTACAATAGAAGAACATTTTCTACCATCTAAACCAACAGAGCCATGCCTCCTACAAAACCCTCACTCGCCTGCCTGATTCTACTGCTTGTTACTGGACTTTTGGGGGACTGGGCCCTATCAATCTGTCCTGCCATGTGCTTCTGTAACCGAGGACACAGAGTGGTCGACTGCTCCTCGCGGGGTCTCACCAAGATACCTTCCAGTCTACAGCACAACATCCGATCCTTAAATCTCTCCTTCAATAGGTCAGCAGCTCCAGCACATAACAATTTTGAATCCTTGACTATACACAGGGGGACATCATTTCAGGAAGAATCTTTTTGTTCAAGGAAGTAGTGTAAAGGCAGAATGTGTTTCAATGTAAACAATATATAACATTGGTGATATTGTGCATCTGCTCAGATGTAGCAAAGGAAAGTTCAGAAAAGCAACCAAAAAAAGAATAATCTTGGGACATCGCTGCTCCCATATGAAAGGCACTCAGTTTGATCCCTAATATTTGCAGTGTACTTGTAGGCATCCTTTCGCAAGATGCCCAACCCCCAGTTGCTGCTTCAAGATTCAAAAATGCAATCCAAGTATCTGAATTGACTACGTCGCTTTGGAGCGCTAAATTACTGAATATAGTACGTTACTTCAGGTTAATCATCAGGTAGTATCAGGAGAGTACAAAATATGTGAAATAGGTAAAATAGGTAAGAAAATGTCATAATGGACACCAAGAACTGTTCAACCGTCAATCAACTGTTACATGTGGACCTGGGATGATAATGTAATTGGGGAAAAGTCCAAAAGCCTGTCAAACATTAAAAGGTACAGGGCCACTTTTCTCATGGAGAGAAAGTTTCTAACATTATTGGCAAGAGAAGACCATAGGAAAAAAAGGAGTGAGGGTGTAGAAGCACAATATAAACAATGAACATTAAGGAGCACATTATAGGCACCTGTCAAAGCCCTATGCCTTCCAAACCCATTCTACCTTAACATCTGTTGTTCCCCTGAACAAAACGATATTGGGCAGATTGATAGATACCACACTGTTTGTTTTTTTTAGCAGTACAAAAAAACAAAAAAAACTATTTGTGCCAGATGTTCATTTTGGAGTTTGTATGGCTGGGAGGAATGCTTGACTTTAATGTTACTTTTAAAACATCACTAAAACAGGCTTACAGAATCCTGACCTCAAACTAAACATGTAGGTAAGATATTAAATTGTACGTTTTTAAATTAACTCTTGTCTTTTCTTTTGGCAGCTTACAAAATATAGATGGCCACTTTAGCCACTATGCCCACCTTCGAACCCTGGACCTATCTTTTAACAAGTTGGAGTGCCTGCCTCGTTCACTTCCACGCTCCTTGTGGGACATCCGTGCCACAGGAAACCACCTGCAGTCCCTGGACAAAAATGACACCGCCTACCACTGGAACCTGAGAGTCCTGGATCTGTCAAACAATGAGCTAGAGAGAGTGGTCTTTATTAACAACACACTGCCTAGTCTTTCTTCTCTGAACCTAAGCTATAACAGATTTTGGACTGTTCCTACCAATATGCCACACAACTTGGAAACCATCGATTTGTCCCATAACTATCTGGTGCAGATCCTGCCTGGTTCACTGGACCGACTACCTAGGTTAACTCAGTTCTACTTACATGCCAACCGCTTCACTTGGCTGCCTGAGGAGATTTTTGGTAAGCTCATGGCACTTAAGGTAATAACTCTTGGGGATAACCCTTGGGCTTGCGAAGAAGAGGAAAAAGTATTGCAACTTCTAAATTGGGCAGAGCACACATACGCCATCATCTTGGGATGCCCATGTTATACAAGGCCAACATGTGGGCAAGCCCATATGGCGACACCGGAGAGGGAATGGCACTTAGCTTCTTATACAGAGCCTCCATTCAGAGCAGATATTATAAACATAGAACACGATGGCAGGCCTTTTCTACAGACTGCAGATGTAACTTCTAGTTACCAGGCTAAATCGGCACTCTTTGAGAGTGGACTGTATGGCCAAGGAATAGAGGATCCAAATGGGAACCAAAGACGTGACATAAACACAACAGTTCGCCCACACACCAAAAAGCTAAATGTGGGAAACTCGCAGAGCCTGGGCCACGGACTCAAGGTCTGGATTACAACACTCGCCATGAACATAGTTGTCACTATGACGGTGTCTTTAAACACCCTCTAAAACAATTTTGTTGTAATTGAGTGTGTCAAATCAACAAACAATTATTTGGGGGAAAAACAATGAACTACCAACCAACTCTAGGAGAAAATATAAAGGAAATGTCCAAAAAATATATAATGCAAGTACTCTTTTCAACACTTTGCATTGTAGAACTGTCTACAGCATCATCATATCCAGACATACCAAGATGAAGTTGGTATGGTAATGCTCAGTATGAGTGTAATGCATGATTGTTTAAGGAAACATTCAATTGTAACACTAACCACATTTGTATGCCATAAAGTGTTTAGCAATATAATGTGTAATAAGATTACGCGCAAATCTTAAATCATACACAAATATAGCTATTCAATTATAGTAAGCACAGTGACCATTACAGTGACCTCTTAATGCAACAGTATTATTTCCTGCTCAATTACATATGCCAGATAGCTGTTCTATGTTTTTGCTGTAGTGCCTGGCTAATCAAACATACAATTAAAATCAAACTGAAATTTTGTTAGATCAAGCTAGCTACCTCCAGGTGTTGGACATTTTGTTTGGCATTTGCACATTTACACATATGCACATTTACTCCTTTTATGAAACTAAGGATTAGGTATTGCCAGGTGACTGCAATATCCTGTACATACAAACATGTATCAATAACTTTAACTATTTCACAGGATACTGATAACGAGGTAATGAGATTTTTACCATTCCTATTTACTCCGATGGACTGCTAGAATTGAAATATTTTCAAGACTGCCACAAAGCTGGGTTGAAGTTATTTTTGCTTCTTTCTACAAGAACTAAGTGGAAATATATGTTATTTTCCAAATATTGTGTGCAGCTGATGTTAGGAATCTTTCTGAATTGGTATGCATGATTTGTGGCCATACATTTCAAATTGCATTTCGCTCTTCGTGTAATCTAAAAAGTGGACTATGAAAAAAAAAGAAGGCAATCTACATAATAAAACCCTTTGATTTCAAACAATTCCACTTTTAAATACTGATGTATTAAAAAATAAATAACCAGATTTATATTCAAACCAGGCTAATGACTCTATTACACAATGTACTTGCATGTTGCTTTTAGTCCCTTAACTGTGTCCTGGACCTTTTCTGGATTGTATTTGTATTTATAGCCGTGCCAGCGAGAGTGAATGGGCTATAAATAGCATGTGGGCTCACTACTTTGGTCACATGGGTGCTTCAGGCACATAGGCTCTGTCACACTGCCTAGAACCTGTTCAATTGCTTGCATTATGGCCACATGCCTGATGTGTTTCTGAACATATTCAACAGTAGGCATAAAATCAATATTTTGCAATGACAACATATGCCCTTAGGCATAAAAACCCTTAAAGGAAATGGCCTGCAAGGGTGAGAAACACCAGTATCTTAATTGGGATTCAATTGGGATTCCTATTTGAGTTCCTTGAAACATGAACAGCATTCCAAGGGTGCATAATTGTTGGGAGGCTGATCTATCATAAATGTGCAACCCCAATTGTTGATATTACTCAGATATTCAAATTACAACTGATAATGAACAGCTTTTTCTGAAGTGGAAGTTTTGGCAATCAATATATTCAGTAGGTTCTTCTGTAGTCATTAAAATGTGTTCAATTTTGCTCAATCTTTTTATAACGTTTATCTGTAACAATCCCTCAACGGCTGCCACTGTCTGGTATTAAGGCACAAGCATGCCCGTTGCAATGACTGGGTCAATTTCTTTAAAGGTGCAATGTCTATAAAAGCACTTACCTGCGAGCGACGTAGTAGAAAACAGGGTTTCCCATTTTGGAGGTTCCTGCCTGATAAAATATATTGAGGGTTTTCAGTGCTTTAAACTCCTCTTTCTCATGGACCTGATGCCTGGAAAAATATTGTAAAAACCACACATTACATTTGAACATATCTGTTCAAATCAGAACAAAGACCAAAGCAAAACATATTATATAACACAGGTTTGGTGGTATGAATCATACCTCGTCATGAACTCTTCAAACTTTGAGCTGGTTAGGTTGAGACTTGACCAGTGAGTGTCAGCCACAGGCTTGTGCTCTGGAGGTCCGAGGTAGGCCAGGAGGGTAGCCATCTTGTCAAATGGTCGTCTCCCCACTGCCTTGTGGTCCCTATAGAACCAAGAACAGATAATTAATTTGATGTATGGATTAGGAGCATGGTTTGAAAGTGGTGAAAGTGGAGTCCATTTTTTGGAAGGAGGAGCTGCTATAGTCTACTGGAGCAGCAGCTGACCAACAAAAATCAACTGGGGTAAATCGTCCAAAGAATACTTGCAGTAAAAACCTGGTGGCCTGGCACAATATAATTTCTCATGATGGACCAATGTGTAAAATGGTCTTTTACATAACTCTTATTTTTACATTTTCGACCAATTTACAACTTTTCCAAAATCCTAATATTGTGTTTTTTTATCTGATTGCCTGAAGACCTTATGTTTTCCTCCACACTAGTCATGTGAACGACAGTAGCTCAGGGGGTAGAGCGGTTGTCTGGCAACCGGAAGGTTGCTGGTTCGATCCCTGGCTCCGCCTAGCTAATTGTCGAGGTGTCCCTGAGCAAGACACGTAACCCAACTGCTGGGTTACTGCTGACACCGCCATCGGTGTATGAATGGGTGAATGTGAGGCAAATGTAAAGCTTTGGATAAAAGCTCTATATAAATGCATTTACCATGAACATAAAATAAATGACTTTCTCACTTTCACTGAATTTTAAGTGCTTTAGTCAACTGTCAAACCTGTGGTCTTCCGGGTCTAAAATGACCACCATATGAAATTAATGGGTAAGACTATATTACATTCATCCATAGGAAATGAATGGGTACAACTACATTTTATTCATCCAGCAGATGGAATATATCCCCACCCACTCACCCACAACCCCTTCACCCTTCCATCCAAATTTGGCCGCAAACAATATAGCAACGAACACTGGAGAAAAGTTAAGTGTGTAACTAAGAGTGGGCTCCCGCCAGCTATTTCAATCTAGTCAGGTCACGTTAAGTTTGATTATTGTTTGGTATGTTGAAATACTGTGGGTGAATGAAGGTAAGGTAATGAAGGTGGAACAATGTGCCTTGGAATACAATAGTTTGGGATATGACCATATCAAGTTAAACCAATGAGACGACAGAAAGAAGTTGGAATTGCAGCCGTGGATGGAGTTATCTCAGAGCTAACCTGCTATGTACCAGGTTTGCTCCAGGTTAGGCTCACAGCAGAGTACCCGTGGTAACTGAACTGAGATTAGTCTAAGCTTGGAATCTGAAACCATTCCCTGAATTCTGACTTAACATATCCGGTTACCCTGAAAATCTAGCTTGTTGAAATAGGGCCCTGTTTAGACACCAGGGGGAGGCATTTACAGGGACGCAAACACAAGTAGGGTGAACCACTTGAGAGCTACCAAGCTCTCAAGTTGGCATCAAGGAGGGATGTTTTTTTTAATCCAATCTGGGTACATTACCCACATAAACACGGAGGTCCAGACCTACATTCAAATAAATGGAGGAAGTTTTCTCTTTCCAACCATAAGTCACAATTGCAAAACAGTAAATGTTGATGGTGTCTAATAACTACAGACTTGGACTATCAATATTAAATTCAGTTAGTTGGTACCACCATTATATTGTTATTGTTCATTTTCATGTCTTGTGTGAGTTTTGACAGTATCCCTGACCTGTTGCTGGAGAGATATTGTCCAATCCTCTCCTGGTTGTTCCACAGTAGCCTATGAAGGGCCAGTACATTGCCATCACTGATGAAGGAGAGACTATGGTTTACAGAGTCACTGGGAGGCGAGTCAGATGCTATGTCCAGGAAAAATCTGTAGAACAGCATAAAAAGAAATGGCAGTTGCATGTTGGGGGTCATCTGAAATCACTATATTCTTAAATGTCGTAAGCACAGCAAGCGCTCAGACTGTGCATGCTCCACATGATAAAATCAGTGCTTGTTTTGTAGGTTGTGTGAGGAGATCCACTGTTACCCACATTTATATCATTTGTCATAGAAAGAATATAAAGACGTTGAATTCCAGGTGGAGAGATGAAAATGCCTGCTGCCAAAAGTTGTATTGCAGTTGGCAAACAACGTTATGGTGCATTGTCACCACCAACCGGAATGGAGTGTGGATCTGGAATGCAACACTACCGCAGACCCTACATTGGACACGTGCGCGTCTACGAGACTGCAACACGCTGAAATATGTCAGAGCCTTAAATCCTCCTCATTTTTGAATCTACCTGTGTCTTGTGTGCCACACCATCTTGATCCCTCACATACAGTGAGTACAATAACCCAATTGAACAAGAACTCAGGTCTACCCGTGGAGCTGCCTCCTTCTCCTAATGAGCTTACCGCCTGGCTGCATCAAAGTTGCATTTCACAAAGTCGTTGAATGGTCTCATGTGCTCCTCCTTAGTAAACAAGACGTGGTTGGCAATACTCTGTAGGATCTGAAGAAGACAAAACAGTCAAAACATTAGTGTCATTCAATGCAAAAAAGGAAAACATGAATATAATTTGTCTGCCAAGATAATAGTCCCAATATAACATACCTTCGACATGAGTTTAAGACCCCTTTCTATCCTAGGCAGGGGCTTTTTATCCAAAATGCCTGCCTCATAAGGGGACACGATAGCTGGGTTCACAAACCGCAGAAACATAGCACTGCCTACTGCACCAATGCTGTTTTGGGGGAATCTTTGGCTCACCACCTTTAAGGAGAATAGAAGGACATACAGAGTTAGGGTGAGGTCAGTAGGGTAAAAACAACAATGTTATGAATGCAATGGAATAAAGGGACACGGTGAGATGTAACAGCCAAAGGTTAAACAAGAAACAAAGCAATAAAATACAGCAAATAAATATAAAATGTAGTGAAGAGGGAATACCATTGATTGAGGGGCAAACATAGAAAACGGGCATTAAAAGGATCAAGTTAAGAATACATCTAGAAATAAAAAAGCCTAAACAAAGGGGAGTAGGATTGCAATACATAGTAATCCAAAGTAATAAATAGACACACATAGCTAATGAACGAGTCTTCCATCGAGTCAATGACGAGTAAACAAAGAGGCACAAAAAAAATACAACCATGCATTATGGATGTTGTGTAAAATATGAATTACACACAACATGAAACATAAGCTTCTACACCATATATTTAATAACCCTTTGTATAAAGTACACTTGCACCTAGAGATAGCTCCCTTCCCCTCTCCAATTGAAAGGTGTCAAGTTTGTCAGCATTCGCATTGACACTATAGCCAAGAGGTCTGATACTGAGGCCATGCCAATCTCCTGACTTCTTTATTGTGTAGATTCATTTAGTTGTCTTGTATCCTTGCAGACATGTCCACTTCCCCCCATAGTGTATTACAAATAAACTTTGCTTCTCCCCCCCATGGCTGTCTTCAGCCACGGCCAATCCTTATCGCTCCACGATGGTCGCTCCCCTCAGCTTTGTTTCCTTTGTTGTGACTGCCCACAATGTGAAAGTATCCCTATAAGAATCATGTACACCCATTGTCTCTCTGAACATGCTTGGTAAATTGCTGCCTGTGTCTTCCCATCATGGTTAATTAAATCACTTAAAATACTTTCCTGTCAAGAAGTGTCCTAAAAGAAATACTTTTCATCAATGGAGGAAAGCAGTAAAATGAACAAAGTGCATCAGAATTTATTTCATCATCATGGCTTGCTTTTAAGATAAGCACTGATTTAACACATTCCAGTTGTATTCTCAATCTGATCTGAGTTCTGTGATCAGATATACCTTGCCAAATTATTTTAATTTAGATTTACGTTAAAGTAATGGCTTAAGAAACCATTGACTGCATTTACATGGAGCCCAATAATCTGATAATTGCTTTGATCAATCAGAATACTCTTGCTTCATGTAATCACCGCAACCAGAACTATGTACATATATGATGTACATTAAAAGAGCAATCATGGAAGCATAAACTATGAGATAAGGCTAAGGTATTCACACGTAAATATGTACTATGTAACTTTACTACGGCTAGAAGGTTTCTCAAAAATAAATTGCACCCATCCAGGAGTCAATCCATTCAGAGAATTTTTTGCACTTTTCCAATTCTCGCAACTTCAACCAATCCCCGCAAAATTGCACAAGCTTACATATTTGTCCAATCACCGTAATATTTCTGCAGTAAGTCACGAATCACTGCACTTAATCTACACAAAACGCGATATCACTAAACAAACTAACATCCTTTACAGTTATAAACAAGTAGGCATGTCTACGAACGGCTCCCAATAAATTACTTAAGAAATCTGCCACAAAATCAAGCATTTTTGGCCACAATAATGAAAAAAATCATGGAGGGACTAAACAGGACTCATAGAAAACAGCAGAGCATGACAGTTGCCCTTTAAGACTAAATTAAATATTACCACAAAGTATTTCTTATTGTGGTACCATTATTGTAGTGTTTAAGATGTGCACTACATCTTAGACTGGTTTTGGAAAGCTCATGTTACATCACTTTTATACCAACAATGCTGCTTGACTGCTGTTGCAAGTGAGGTGATGCCAGTGTGACAATGTTCATATGTATATATCAATGTCAATGTTCATGTGTGTACAATGGTGGGAATACACAAATCAGACACCAAAAACAATGAATCAACACATTTTAGCCACATGTCATAATGTTGGACCCTCATACACTGACTTTATATTGTATACAGAAGTCACAAGTTCCCTTTGACGTGGGTTTAGAACAATTGCATTGCATATGCAAAGTTAATTCTGTTTAGAAATAATACAATTGAGCAGAAGCCTAGTGGTTGTATTAATGTGTGTAGGTAGTCAACAACTGACAATATTATTTTAACAATATTTATTGTCATGTTTTCACATTAAACTGAAGGGATTATAAATAATGTACTCTAAAGTAAAGCAATGTAAAGCGATTTGAATTGGTTAATGATCGGTTAACAAGGTTAGCGATTATCGGTCAGAACAGGGCTGTACAGGGCTATTTTCCTCAGACCAGGGAAAGTTGTCTCCAAGACCATTTGGAGCCAGAAAGTATCAGGGTCAGTTCCTCCAAAATGTTCTTTTAGGGGCACATCAGCTTGGAAATCGACCAGTTGCACCTGGAGAGGGCCAGCATTTTCCCAATTGAAGTGATGAGGAATGGCTACTGAATGAACAGGGTGAGCTGCTGTCCAAGGTTTGCTGAAGTTTACAATCAGCTTGTCAACAAAGTCAACAAAAGGAGCTACATCTCTCTCACCCTCTGGAAGGAGAGCTGTCATCATGTCACAAACTGAATTGTCCTTTCCATGTAGCTTTAAATTCAGTTCATTCAAGTGATATATAAAATGAAATCCAAAATTAAGTGGATCAAAGGCGTTACAACACCCTGCGATGTCCCTTCGGATGGACCAAAAGCTCAAACACCCTGCTATGTCCCTTCGGATGGACCAAAAGCGTACAAACCGTCTGCGATGTCCCTTCAGATGGACCAGAAGCTCCAACACCCTGCTTTTGCCAAGCTATCTTACATTGTTGTGCAGCAGAATAGCAGGTGCATTTGCATCAACTTCTATGAGGAATTCCCTGAGCATGCCATGCTGATAGGAAGAGAATGAGACTGATTAACTTTCTCAGGCATACTCTGTGCCCTCTCCCATTGTGTTCATCACCTCAGCATACTCATCCGACAAAGTGGAACAAAGGACCAATTGATGAATTATGCAATGGTAAGAGATGAGCTCAGGATTGTCCTCTTCTTGCCACAGCTCCCTTCCCTTTCACTACCATGGCAAGCGCTCAATCTGTAGTTATTGAAACCACTTATTTTGGCTCTATTTCCATGTTCGTTAACATCTCCTTTATGGCCAGACAGATGTCTTCTCTTGTAGGGTATAATACCTAACAGGTCTTCACATAACTTCTTGTTGAAGAAACTTACAACTAACAGCTGAGCATTGTCAGACACATCAGTGGACTAATCTACAGCTAAGCCTATGCATGGTTATTTATGAATTGCTTCATCCATCTGTGCTAGGACATCCTGGGTTAATATTTCAGTTTTATTTGTGGCTGAAAATGCTTACAAGTACTTTTTTCACAAAACTTTGATGGAGAACTTGTCAAGGACTGAGTGCGGTTGAGAGGAAACAGTCATGTTGTTTTAGGTTGACCCAAAATCCAAGTAACATTCATTATCATGTTGGGCAGTGAATGAATGTGTTAGGATTCTGGTGGATCTATTATATTGGGCTCTTAGATGGTTTAATTTCTGTGTCCTCAGTTTGGATTTGAGAAGACTTGTGCTATGTCTCGTAGTGGCACTTCACATTGCCGCTTTTAATAAAGCAATATACTAGTTTCGAACTGCCCGTGGGAAGAATGAACATGTAAGTGTCCATTCTTGATTAAAAGCTTGATGATTTAAAATAATTGATCAGTTATAGGTCCAGTTCCGGATAGGACGGCGTCTGGGTCCGGACCACAGCTTAGTGACCTCTGTCGTAGGGGATACACTTTGACTGTGGTCTGATTCAGACCTGCCTATGCTACACAGTCACCCTCGTTCAACCCACTTCCATGTCTGTCTACACCAGGGGTGTCAAATTCAATCTATACAGGGGCCATATCCAAAAATGTTAACAGCTTTGACACACACGCAAACTCTTATAATGAATACCACAGGAGGTGATACAGTAAGTAGACCTATTTAATTAAAAAAACAATGGCTATTAACTAGGAATCACGAAGTTTGAAGGGACAAAGTGAAAGTACATTTTTATGAAATAGATCAACATTTGAGTCATGACTCCAACCACCTAATCAAATCTCCTTTGGACCAGGCGCTATGTGCATACAACTTTCTTATCTCTAAACATTAGTCTAGAAGCTTTTAAAACCAAATTTGCCATTTCGCAGACTGAGGTGCAAGTCATTTTTTATTTGTTTTTTTGCATGGCAATTGCCGTGAGGAATTGCATGGCTGCCTCTCTAGTTGCTGTTTGAGTTTACGACATTGCCGATGGAAAACCAGAAGTCCGATGGAATGTACTAATATAATGTGCACCTAATATAAAGTAAATGCTTCTGTTGAAACAGTTAGTGGTCCTGATATTCTAAGTATAGATCCTTGGATATAGCATACCTCCGTGTGGGTGTGAGGGGGAGGATGTAGTGTGGCTATGTATGCAGCACCCACATACAGGAACCCATTTGCATCACGGCAGTTAGAGATGTGGGTCAAAATGAATTGAAAACGCAAATGATTGCGCGGGCCGGATATAATTTGGCTATGGGCCTGATTTGACCCCCAGGCCTTGTGTTTTGACACGTGGTCTACACGGTCATGTAGACCACATGTCAAAACAAATAAGGTAGTGCTGGCCCAATGTCCACACTGTACATCTGGACTCCCTATAAGTCACTTTGGATAAAATGTATTCATTGTGTGTCTAAAAGTACATGAAGTTACTTAACACCTACCTACTCCTTAAAGGACCAGTTTGCTGATTTAACACAATAAGCCTACCATTGGGGTAGGGGGAAGTTTGTACTTTTAGATTTTGTTAACAATGGATGCCACCAATGATGTGTTTTGCATCACTTTGCTATGTAATCGGTTGGTGCATGGAAAGTGTTCGACTATTTTTTTTAATTTGTGGATTTATTTTATTTATTTATTTTAAATCACATAAAACAAATCCACGTCATTGGCGACACCCTTTGTAACAAAATCGAATTACAGATTATATTGGAAAGTTAAACTACATTATTTAAAAACTCCTTCCAACTACCCTAACCGTTGGATAAAAGCATCTGCTAAATGACTTAATAGTACATTTGAGTTTGAAATGATTAAGAAACCTGACCTAGTGACAGTATGCCAAATGTATAGCTTAAGGGCCCAGTTAAAGCACCAAATCAACCAAAATAAAAGATTAACATGCACAACAGCAGTAAGCAACAAATTTAAACATTGTAGCAAACAACCTCACCAAAAGTGTTAGCTTTCCAAATGCAAGTAGTACCAATGTGAAAAAATATCAATGACTCAGAACTAGCTACCCAAATTATTAGCAAACCTACCTTATCAACCCCCCAAAACTAATCCAATCACTGGATGTTTACAAAACACAAAAAATATACAGTATACATATTATTTCTCAAAAACTATTGTAATAGCTTTTCTAAAGTATTCATAGTATTCATATTTGTTGCAACTAGTTTTCAATGGAGAAAAAGATTTAGAATAGATAATAAGCATTGAAATTATGTGTAATATGAAATTACACTGAATTATCTATAATACAAAATCCAATAAATTGAATGCATGCATGTACATTGTCTTATTTGATGATTTATCATATCTGAGGTATCTGTTCCAATCAAGTATCCAATGAATGTTTAAGTTACATACAATAGTTATGATAAATCTAGAAAAAAAAGACATGAATAATTTATTGGAATGAGATGTGCAAAGAAATAGAGTAACTACAGTGTAATCAGAGACTAGTCAAGAGGACTTTATAATTAATTTATGAAAGAAAGTTGCCACAATATGATGGTTTTAAGACAGGGCTGTATGCAAACTTGGATATGGACAAAAGAATAAAGCATTTCCAAAGAAACACCAAGTCATGTTAAAATAATGTACATAATGCATGTAATAGATAAAATGAACTAAGAGCAAACTTTGTTTTGCTTTGGGGGGAAATGTGGCTTAGGGAAAAAAACAGATTCTCTGAACTTACTGCTTTTTTGCTTTCCTTTTTTTCTTTAACTGTTGCTTTATTCAGTAGAGAGTGACAAGTAGCCTACAGAACAGAGATGAGCACAATCACGTTTACAGCACCAGCTTCAACAAATTTACAAACCTATAATAACTGGAGGCACACATATATTCAAAGTGTAAGGAGGACTGCTCAAGACGTGTCCATGCACAGTGTTACTTGTTTCTGTGCTTTAAAACGCTATGAGTCTACCATTGGTGTTGAAAACTGAAATCGGAAGATAAAATGATCTGAATCATGGTCAAAATAAATGATAAAATATAAATTAGACATACCTTCATCCTACTATTTTAGTCTATTAGTTTTGGTCTAGATTATATTAAAACAAATAGCCCAGGTCAAGGACCCAGTGCCTTCCTGGGACCCTTCCTATCTTCCTGACATGGCGCAAGGACTTTGGTGGGACAGCTAACGAAAAGGATGGGTTAGGTGTAAGGTGCTCCACAGACACGGACACTGGTGGACACCAGCTGTAAGGAAGGCTATCAGGTTGAAGTAGTACGTTTTCTGGACCTGGCTGGTCCGGGAACTATTGACTCAATTACTAGCTATCGACGGGCAAAAAAACAAGAGGCTGTGGCCTTTCTGTGGACTCTTCAACCGAGAAGATGTGCCTACATGTTCATGCAGGGAGGCACCTGGGGGTTGGAACCCATCATTCTGGCACTGAGGTCACTGATGTAGTGAGGTAGCTCCACAGAAGCAAGGTGCAGTGGGTGGAAAGGGTCCGCACAGAGATGCTGAATGCTAGAGTTTTTTGGGCTATCCTGGTTGATACACCTCTGGGACAATACCTTTGGATTTGTAGCTGGTTGGTGGTTCTCATTTCATTCATTCGCACTACATTTGTGCCGTTTTCATGTGACCAGAGCGAACTCTGTAACAGTCTTACACTAGCTCTAAAGAAACATTGTCAGTTCCACAGAGTGGAAATATTTTGTCTTCATGTCTAGAGTGCATGAAGTTTCATGAAATTTGATTTAAGCAGTGCATGTGCACTGCAGAGATGTGGGGGAAGCAATGACCTGGAATGTATTTTGTCAACACAAAGATGAGGACAAACACATTTGAGGAGCAGGCAGAAGACACTGTGGGACCAAGGTTGATGACCTACCTGGTACAGACAGTGACATACGCTGCGGAGTTGTGGTGGGAACTCACTGGAGGAGCCAATAATGGCCTGAAAGAAACGCTCTGTGATCTGCAACAGGTTCCTCTGGTTCTCCTCCAGGTTCTCCCCTGGGTCCAGCCTGAGAAATTAGGAAAAGGTACAATTCATTCACTGGATGTTTCTTGTTATGCATGAAAATCACTGGAGATTTCTGGAATTTCCAGGATACCACCCTGACTGGCACCAACAATCATTCCAGGGACAAGGCTGCTCTCCAATACGCCGACTTCGGCAGTACACACTATGCGACTGGTCTTGACGATCAGCCTTGCCCTGCCGTTGGGTTGGTGGTCCACACTAGGCGACTAAGAACATGCAGGGGTGCAATCTGATTATCCGCGCCCTCCAAAACTCAAACCTCCCAGTTCGTTCCCCTTTTATTTTTCTTGACCCTCATTTGTGACCTCATTCTTGACTCATTCTTGACCTCAAACCCAATTGGGCGTTCTTTATCTCAAATCTGTCTCAGTGCCCCCCACACTATGCAAGTCTGGCTGGTAAAAATTGCGTGCCTTCAGACTTCAGTTCCGATTGAGAGTTCAGGTGTTGCTACACACACCTATTGCTGACATAAAATCATGCATAAAATCCAGCAAATTGCCATTAATTCTCCACAGACAAACATTTAGAATTCAGAATGGATTGTAAAGAGCTCAGTGACTTTAAACGTGGCAGTCATAGGATGCCACCTTTGTCACAAGTCAGTTTGAGAAATTTCCGCAACTCACAGAGCGGGGCTAACAAGTGCTGAAGCGTGTAGCGCGTTAAAATCACCTATCATCTGTTGCATCACTCATTACAGAGTACCAAACTGCCTCTGGAAGCACCATCAGCACAAGAACTGTGCATCGGGAGCTTCATGGAATGGGTTCCCATGGCTGAGCAGTTGCACACAAGCCTCACATCACCATGCGCAATGCCTAGCGTCGGCTGGAGTGGTGTAAAGCATGCCGCAACTGGACTCTGGAGCAGTGTAAACGTGTTCTTTGGAGTGATGAATCACGCTTCACTATCTGGCAGTCTCAGGGTCTCAAGTCCACAAAAGACATGGTTAGATGAGTTTGGTGTGGAGGAACTGGATTGGCCTGCACAGAGCCCTGACCTCAACCCCATTGAACACCTTTGGGAGGAATTTTTCCGCTGACTGAGAGCCAGGCCTTCTCGTCCAACATCAGTGCTTGACCTCACAAATGCTCTTTTGGCTGAATGGGCACAAATTCCCACAGACACGCTCCAAAATGTTGTGGAAAGCCTTCCCAGAAGAGTGGCAGCTGTCATAGCCGCAAAGGGGGGGGGTCCAACTCCATATTAATGCCCATGGTTTTTGAATGGGATGTC
>OMKP01023145.1:0-10669 GCA_900302375.1 Bathygadus melanobranchus
GATGAGCGGAGAGGGAGGAGAGGAGAGGAGAGGAGAGGAGAGGAGAATGAGCAGAAGAGGCAAGTAAGAAAATAGATTGGGAAGGTTAAGGGGCCTGAAGTCAAGCAAGGTAACTTCCCAGTTCAGTGGGCCCCCCCCCCCAGGACCTGTTATGATTGATGTGGTGTCATGTTCTTCTGTCATTTACCGTTCTGAACAGAGGAGGTGAGAGAAGATTAGGTTGTGAGAAGAGTAGAGGCCCTTGCGGCCCTCTGACGCACAGTGGCCCCGAAGCCCAGCGCAATAACACAGTGTTGTCTTTGATCCTGGAGCACAGAGGGAACAAGCTAACTAGATATACTGTGTTTCCTCCCTCTTCAAGGGGCACAGGGTTGAGTTGGTTTTATATTTTTGGCCAAGGCACGATGGGAAATTGAGTTCCAAGGGATTGAACACAGCAGCATCTGAACTCATTATACGTTTGCGTACTGTAGGCATTAAACAACAATATGATTTATGAATTGGTGTGTTTTTATTGTGAGACCATCCTAATGTTAAGTTTACATTCTGTTTCTGAACATCTGGATGGTCTGTTTTTGTGTCCTACGGAATAATTGTTTGAAAATGTAAGACAAAAACAACGTTTATTTGGACTGAAAACCATTGGATTAGCCCAGTTATTGCCACAGCATTGCTTGTGTTATGCCGCCACCTGCTGGTCAGACGGATGAAGCGCGCCGATGATTGGACGTGTAGACGGGAAGAGCGGGATCTATGACGTCACTGGAGAATACAGTCGATACAGTGAAGCGACCCAGGGGCGCGTTCAGCCCCGACAAAACGTTTATTTAACCGGAAACGGTGGTGCGTTCAACACACGGTTGTGTTGCCCAAGCGTTGCAACTATGGCAAACGAGAAGCCCATTCTTTGCGTTGTTTAAAAATAATTTCCAGGGGCCTGGTGAAATCAATACGTGTGTCATAGTACACTTGCCGTCCAGAATAAGAGTGAAGAGGAGTATGTCGCTAAGAGTGAAGCAGCACATACAGACATGTAGAAGATAAACATGTCTTATAATGTCTTCAACTGTTGTGTAACGG
Organism: Bathygadus melanobranchus; assembly: GCA_900302375.1. Taxonomy (NCBI): domain Eukaryota; kingdom Metazoa; phylum Chordata; class Actinopteri; order Gadiformes; family Macrouridae; genus Bathygadus; species Bathygadus melanobranchus. Next base: position 1,081 of record OMKP01023145.1, read on the forward strand.
ACATTAGTTTGATCCTTTTTAATACGGCGGGCTTATATACAGGTCGCTGCTGATTGGGTAACACCTCTGACACGCCCACCAAACGACAGAAACGTTACCTGTAACGGAGTCTGACGTCATGACGTCACCAAAATACACGGACCCGTTGATGTCCGTCAGTTACTACCACCTGTTGGTCGTTCAGACAAACTGATTTTTTTATGCGGATATTCAGTAACTAAACTGTCGATTTTAGTGAGGTAAAAAAAAGGTCTATATAATTTCCATTTGTACATTAACTCGGGGGCTGTTGCTCGTTTAAAGTCCAGTTTTGACGGATGAACTGCAGTAACTACAAACATCCACTAGTTTGTGCCATCGGACGCAATAGGCCTATAATGACCCACCCTGGTTCTTGTTGTAGAAATGGAGCTGGCGCACGGGATTGTGGGTTATCTAACGAAGGATACATCGACGCTGCCAAGGCCGGGCCGGAAGCGCGTCAGCAGGCAGCATGTTTTGTAATGATTCCGTTGAAACGTGACTAGACGCTTCCTGTCTCTGAATGGGTCCGAATAGGCAGTATTTGGAAATGCATCGGCTGGAAACAAGCACATTTTATATAACTTGTATATAACCAAGAAGAATGACGTTCAATGCAACAAAGAGTGGGACTTATATGGGCAAATATAGGCTAATTTAATTCGATCTAATACATAATGCAGTTTTGTTATGTCCATTGTGAATGGGAAGAATACGCATTTATACTTATTTATTGAAGATACTTAGATTTTTCTCAGTATGACTAGAATACAAAACAGAGTGAATATGAACGTTTTTGTTTAATCACAAATACCTCTGGAACATTCACGTTTTAAAAACCCATCTATAAAATGTTTGTTTTGATACGTTTGTCTGTTTTACCTACACGCATTCATTAATGTACATAGTATTTGGATTATTGGTGTTACCTGGTTTGTTTGCTTGTTTTTATCTAACTATCTCTAAACTGTTTGCATACGTGGATTGTTATCTTGGGAGGACTTTATAACTAACGGTTTTGAAAAGTGCTTAATAAAGTGATTAAATAAAGTATTACAATATTCAATTAAAGTCCAGTTTTGACGGATGAACTGCAGTAACTACAAACATCCACTAGGTTGTGCCATCGGACGCAAGTAGGCCTATAATGATCCACCCTGGTTTTTCCACAATGATTCATCCTCTTCCTGTGTACGTGTTTCCTTGTAATACAATTACATAGAATGCATTCAGCACATTACATTCAGCACATAACGCTAAGGCATTTACAAAGCGACAAATGTGTTACTTTTTGTAAGTCGCTTTGGATAAAAGCGTCTGCCAAATGCTCTAAATGTAATGTAAAATGTAAATAAAGCGTTAGGGTATAAAGGGTAAATAACTATACGAGCTTTCCTTGTCTTTTAAGGGGACATTCATTTGGAGATGCTCGTCTATAATAATAACAATCATAATCATAATGGCGTGTTTTTACATTAATTAAATATCCGAAACCATTAAGTACTTCACACAAATAACAAGACACATTTCATATAATAAGGATGTATAATTATGTATATACTGTATGTCGCACTGCGCAGTCGCAGTCTTCAGTCAACCGCATCCTTTCTGTTACGTGCTGTTCGACACGAGAAGCCAAGACCCACCCCGTCTCTCCGCTACTGCGCATGTCTACTTCTTTAAATACCTTAACCCGCTGCACCGGTGCATCATCCAGCCGCGTCCAGCCACCCAGTGTGAGTCAAGAGCTTTCTACACCGCTGTACTAAAACCTGAAGGTAGGATCTATATACACTTTTCTGTTATGTCTGGCCAGCAGGGACGGTGTGAATGATAGTGATGGCGGTGTGCGTCTGAGAGATATGACCTACAGGTGTCAGGGAGATGAGGGAAACTAAATACTAAATGTCCTTTATCATTAAGTAACATAGATGTTATTGTACAAGAACATATGTTACTTAAGTGAGAACTTAAGTGAGAACTTTACTTAAGTGAGAACTTAAGTAACATAATTCGGATAATGTAGAGCTATCAGACAAAACCGTTTCATAGGCCTGGATATCCTCACAGTCTGGCCCCTATCGCCAGACTTATAGCAGGAAATACCGCTGGTTTCATGTTATAAGGAGACATGCTTTGGCTGATGTAACCCCTCCAACCAAATGACACCCAACGCGTTCGTTGATGAGGAACACGTACAATGGCGCGTAGTCATGACTGATGTGCATGGATGGCGCCGAAGCCCACATACCGAAAACATGTTTCCTAATGAAAGTACATGTTATTCAGTAGTCATCCAGCAGAGGTCGACAGGTCATTGAATTGTAGGCCTACAGGAAAACCCTTTATTAAAAGTAGACAATGGTTGTGTGTGTAGGTCTGTTCTACACCAGTTTAAACAATGTTATTGGTATGTGAACATTCATCACATTATTACTCTTCAGTTTTACTGCTTTGGAAAACAAAACGGGTGTTTGTTGAATGTGTGTCTGAATAAATTAATTAGGACGTTGGAATAACGAAGAACAGTGATACAAATACAAAATATGATCCAAAAATACGTCAATTAACATGTTGACTTACAAGTACAAGAGACGGACGAAAAAAAACCCAGATTGGCTAAATGATGCCGTGTCATACGAGTTCATCTCTGCTAACGGAGAGGTAATTGGATGACGGACTGTCCTAGTGTCCCATGCTCTCTGTATCCCACGGCTGTATGTGTTGTAGAAAAGCCCCTAAAGGCTCTCATTATCGTTTATCACACCGGTCAGAAGCGGTGCTGCGCTACGTGCGTCTGTCCACAACGCGCTAGTCTCTGTGCTGCGCTACGCGTCTGTCCACAGCGCGCTAGTCTCCGTGCTGCGCTCCGCGCGTCTGTCCACAACGCGCTAGTCTCGGTGCTGCGCTACGCGCGTCTGTCCACACCACCACGCGTCGCTTCTGTGCTGCGTGCTTCTGCGTCCACAGAGACCGAGAGAGAGGCTGCTTTGTCCACCTGCTGATGTAACCGCAGCCGTTGACATGTGGGGTAACAGGCCAGGCGACGTGAATAGCAGTGTTTGCCATGCGGGGAGAGTCCGCTCCGGATGGCGACTGGCGACACTGAATGTTTTGGCCGATGTACAGACACAGAATGAAGAACCAATACCAGGCAGAAGAGAGAAATTAGTATTTAGAAAAGTTAGCAGCTTGCTAATTCAATCGGTGATCATGGTAGCTGCAATATTTAAAGGAGGAAGTGCTGAACACAGCTAGAACCCCCGAGAGGCACCTTCACTGAACTCAAACGTTGACACGTGGGTTATGTAACATCTCCACACACACAGCTCAGACTGTTTTCACTTATATTCCTCTCTCTCTCCCCCTCTCCCCCTCAGATGTCTACCAAGGAGAAGCTCATCAGTCATGTGATGAAGGAGGAGCCGATTGGCTGTAAGAACAAGGTGACGGTGGTGGGCGTCGGCATGGTTGGCATGGCGGCGGCTGTCAGCATCCTGCTCAAGGTGAGACTTAGGCAGAAGAACAGCGATTCGCTGAAGCATCCATGATGACCAAGATGGAACACATGTTAAATGTCATCAGATGTATTTGATGAATCAGATGAAAATGAAAACTGCCGTGCATCATGGGATATATAAATAAGTGTACATCAGTTATATAAATGTAATCTTTAGGCAGGGATTGTGGGTAATGTAACTGACACAGGCAAGGCAAAACAGGTGTGAAACAGCCGGCAGAAGTATGTAGGCAGGCATGATTCACAAAGACAAACATGATGAATAGAACAACAAGACCGGGCAACCAACCCCCTGAACTGACGCCAAAGAGAGAGCTCCTCCTCTGCTACCTCCTCTGCAGGTGCTCTCACAGAGAGCTGCTCCTCTGCAACCTCCTCTGAGTGCCAGCACTCTAAAAGTTTTCAGAAAATAAGGCTACGGGGTTCCCAACCTTTCTTAACCCATGACATCATCATTTCTAGCTCTGAAAATGTTTGTGACTCCAACCTTAACTGTTGTGCGTCTGCTTCCACACAAATTGTTTTTACCCAATCAACATCTGTAGTAGTCCAGTAATATCAATGTCCTGGTAAATGTAATCACATTACTACACACTAACTGATTAGTTGCTTGTGGCTATGAATCAGTATGAGTTTATAAATACAGGATGTCCAGTAGACATCTTTCTTTTAAGTCAGCATCTCCTGTGACTCCAAATGCATATCAGGCGAGCCCAAGTGGCGTCCTGACCCCAAGGTTGGGAACCGCTGCATTAAGCAGTCCTGCAGACACCCATTAGAGAGGACACATGATGACTGGAATTGAAGGTGAAATCCAATCATCTTATTGCCTCATTATTCAGCTGGTCATTACAACTGGGAAGGTTTGAAAGGTCCATAAGCATACAAAATGGACACCTAACAAGTTCGCTGTTCAACACAACAAATCAATCTGAACACAACCAAGTCTCTATCATATAATTATGCACATTACTCATTCAGTGCTGTGCAAATGTACACTAAGAAACTGTAAAGGCAACAGGTAGGCTAATGTGTGTGTGTGTGCGCAGGATCTGTGTGATGAGCTGGCCCTGGTGGATGTGATAGAGGACAAACTGAAGGGTGAGGTCATGGACCTGCAGCACGGGTCTCTGTTCCTCAAGACACACAAGATCGTCGCAGACAAAGGTGGGTTCAATCCACATACACACTCACTCCATTACTGCTCAGGTGCTACGCAATGGCCAGTGGCCATCTTGGTTGTAAACGCTAGCTGCTATTGCCATTAGTGTCCAGATCTCTTTTGAAAAATAGCTGCTTAGCCTCAATGAGACTAACCTGTATCAATAAAGGTAAAAACATGTCCGATTATACTGTTTAGGGGTGTCTCTTGGTTTCTTTTTTATAAATAGCTAATTCCATGTGACAATACAAAGGAAATGCTGAGAATCTGTACATGAGCTATGGAAAATATGCAAATATATAAACACAAAAACTAGAGCACGTGAACTGTGTTGTCCCCCAGACTACAGCGTGACAGCCAACTCCAAGGTGGTGGTGGTGACGGCGGGCGCCCGGCAGCAGGAGGGGGAGAGCCGGCTGAACCTGGTCCAACGCAACGTCAACATCTTCAAGTTCATCATCCCCAACATCGTCAAGTACAGTCCAAACTGCATCCTGCTGGTGGTCTCCAACCCAGGTGAGGGGGAGGGTGAGAGAGAGAGTGAGAGTGAGAGAGAGAACTAGACATAGAACTAGACACTTTCTGTTTCAAGTGATCTGCCTGGTAACAGTACTTTGTGTATGCTTCCTAGTGGACATCCTGACCTACGTGGCCTGGAAGCTGAGTGGTTTCCCTCGCCACCGCGTGATTGGCTCTGGCACGAACCTGGACTCCGCCCGCTTCCGTCACCTGATGGGCGAGAAGCTGAACCTGCACCCATCCAGCTGCCACGGCTGGATCGTTGGGGAGCACGGGGACTCCAGTGGTAGGAGGACCCACACCCTGCATTTATGAATGACACCCACATCCTGTTTCTGACCCAACATGCATCAAGACACACAAGTATCACTTCTGGAAAATAAAATCGTTTAGATATGAATGTAAATCGGAAGATATCTTTTTGGTGTGTGTGTGTGTGTGTCCCAGTGCCCGTGTGGAGTGGTGTCAACGTAGCAGGGGTATCCCTCCAGGTTCTCAACCCCCAGATGGGCACCGACAGCGACAGTGAGAACTGGAAGCAGGTCCACAAGTTGGTGGTGGAGGGGTGAGGGTTTCTCTCATGGTTAATGTTTGTATTGGCATGTTTGCTATTTAACAACGACAGTACAATGTATGCATTGATACAAGAACACACACACAAGTTGAGTTTATTGTTTGCACACCAGAATTGTTCAAAATAAGGGAAGAGGAGTTGCAACACCATGAGATAATTAACCCAAAGGGGCATATACACAAAGCAACCATTTCACACAAAATATTTTTCTCAAAGATCTTTGTATGAAATGTGAATGTTTGGTCAATGTTTGCGGTGGTCTGTCACAGTTAAATGCAAACCCTGTGTTATGTAACCCTCCGCGTTGATCGATTGTACAAATCCAGGGGCGTCCATGTCAGCGATAAGGCACAACATTGTTAAACACACACCATTGTTACAACCGCAGACTGAAAACCCATGAAGTGGTGCACAGACACGTGAGATTCCAAGGTTGAGGAAAGCTGGAGCGGAATCCAAACTGTGTTCAGTGAGCGGTTCCACTGAGCGGTTCCACTCAGCGCAATATATATGGCAGGTTGGCTTAACCTAACCATATATGGCAATAAGATCGATTTAACCAAGGCAGGGCGGTTAAACACATTTTGTAATAACTAATAAGTCCATCCCAACATTGTGATGCAGTAAATACAACATAAAGACGTATATTTAACTGAAGTTTGTGTGTGTGCCTCAGTGCCTACGAGGTGATTAAACTGAAGGGCTACACATCCTGGGCTATCGGCATGTCTGTGGCTGACCTGGTGGAGAGCATCCAGAAGAACCTACACAAAGTCCACCCTGTGTCCACCCTGGTCCAGGTAATCACACGTTCTCACCTGGCGGCACTTACACACCATTACTGCTCTATGGTCTGTGTGTTTACAACGTGGAAGCTATGTGGAACCTAGAGAAAGTTTTAGGCTCTTTAAAATGTCTCCCTCTCTCTCTATACACTTACAAATAAATAATATCATAATTCCCAGCCCCGGTGTTCCTGATCCGGGGCTTTCATTACACCGATGGGTTGACACTTGCCTCTCCTGTTCTCTCCTGTTCTCTCCCCCCTGCAGGGCATGCACGGAGTGAAGGACGAGGTGTTCCTCAGTGTACCCTGCGTCCTCGGCAGCAGCGGCCTGACGGATGTCATCCACATGACCCTGAAGCCCGACGAGGAGAAGCAGCTCATGAAGAGCGCCGAGACCCTGTGGGGGGTCCAGAAGGAGCTCACCCTGTGACGGGCCGCACTCTGATCACCGCACACCCCAACCTCCACCCTTACTCCACCCTCCCACCAACCAAAAACAACAGCAAGCGGTAACACTTCTCATTAGTGTTACCTTGTAATTACACGTGTAAATGGTGTGTACTTCATATGTAATAACGCTATGCATAACGCTAACCCCGTGGTTACATGCTGTTCCATAACGTTGTTACATATTAGTTACATGCTGTTCCATAACGTTGTTACATATTAGTTACATGCTGTTCCGTAACGTTGTTACATATTAGTTACATGCTGTTCCGTAACGTTGTTACATATTAGGTACATGCTGTTACATTGCTTAGTACACTAACAGGACAGTGTAACCAACCTGAACCAACCAAAACACCCCTCAGTGTACCTACTGTTGTAACCCTGACCCACGTCAGACATGTCCTGCTCGGGTTGTCTTTGTACAGGAGTGTGTAGCACCATGGAAGCTGGTTTGGTTTAGGTGGGTTATGACTAGATGTTTAGCAGACATCATTTCCTCCTCCTGTGTGTCCCCCCACTCCTTGTTCCCCTCCTAGCTATGACTGAATCATCTGAAGATGACCTCATAATCAGCCTTATTGTGTAGTCCGTCTCACTGATAGAAATGCCTGTGCATCATTGGGAATTGTGCACGTGTTTGTGTAGGTGTACTGCTTAGCTACTTACTGTACACTCGTACTTGTTATGTAGATCTACTCATCAAATATTTATTAAATATTTGTCAGTTTTGGCCAGTTAGGTGTTTATTTGGGCTAGACTACCATTCCTTCCTTGAAACAGATGTCATATTCTGTCCCTCCTAGTCCTAGCCATAAGAGTGCTGCTGGCCGTCCTATGATAACATACAGTACATAGTCTTAGCCATAACAGTGCCGCTGGCCGTCCTGTGATAACAACATAAAGTACCTCTTGTGATACCAATGTACCTTAAACTTTAGCACCAATGCTGCAACTCGCCATTAACACAACCCAACAACACAAGGAAATTTGACTGCGAATGCACTGTCGTACAAATAAATATACATATTGGATATTTTAAGAGAATTTACACAAACAATGGAAGGTTTATATTTAATGACATAATTGTGGTGCTTCTAATGTTTTAGTGGACAACCATAGCACCTTACAATGTATTTATATTTTAGTTCACATGTCTTTACCGGCTCTAAATATAAAAAAGGTATTTTGAATGCAGAAGCCAGGGTATTTGTATTCCTTGTCCCTTTCTAGAAGTTCTTGTTCCCAAGTCACCAGGTGGAATGGCAGCTGGACTCCTATTTAGTTTTTCCCACCAAATAAATCTCCCCGAAATCATGTGCTGGTCTTTTGTCTTATTCTGATGTTGCATTAGGAGTATCCTGTTTTTGGACAGTTGCATTATGGGTACTTTGCATTGGAGCGACTGTAGCATCATGGGTACTTTGTGTTGGAGCGACTGTAGCATCATGGGTACTTTGTTTTTCCTGTTTTCAATACAGCCAACTCAAGTCAGCTGTTCTGTAAAGCCCAGCTCCATTCAGTCAGCAAAACACATACTGCCTAGAAATACTTTTAAATACTTTGGTTTGTCTAATATATTTATGAATGACAACAGGTGACAATGCACTGTTGTTCCACACCCCAGAAAGGCTCAAAGGAAGAGGCCCACGCTGGGCGGGGGGGTGGAGAACATGAATTCCATTGTTAACCAGCAGCTAAAAAGAGACAGAGATCGAATCAGACTTGTTTTAATTGAACTGATTTACATAAAATCTACAGATATATATAAAATGAAAAAAATAAATGGTTATCTATGGTTGGAAACCAAGTGAGAAGAACCCCAAACCTAGATGAACTATCATACAATTCAAAGTGCATTTAGTAAAAAGTAATTTAAAGAGCAGGGCCTTACATACAAGTTAACTTAATTAGTACAATAGTTCTTGTAGATCTCCCATCTTCCAATTTCCTTAAACTCATGGAGAAGCTCAACAACTCAACTTCGGAGTGGATAGCATAAAGGAAAAAAAGAACCGCTAGCCTAAGGTCTCGTTTGCCGTCACCTAGAAAGTGTCAAGACAACCTGATTGAAGAGAAGGGAGTCAATCGCGAGGTAAACCACAGCAGCCTACCCACAAGATATGCTCCTCCACAGAGGACAGAAGGAAGGAAGGAAGGAAATAGAAGAGAGGGGGGACAGACAAGCACAGGATCTACGTCACAAGAAACAAAACCATTGACCAAACGTGGCGAAATAAAAATGCACCTGAAGGCCCAGGAGTCACAGTAGCATCCTGTACGTCCTACTTCCTTGAGGCATTCCTTCCTATGGCTCAACCCTCTGCCCTTCCTGAAAAGGTTGCCTTGGATATCTATATCCCACGCTAACCTTCTCAAGGGGGCATAAGGAGCTCTTACTCACACCAGAACTATTTGTGCTTACTAAACACGTCACTCCCTGGCTGGCTAGTCGCGGTTGTGTTGCCGGTCCTGCTTATTAATACCCCTCTGAAGACCCCGTCACAATGTAAGAGTGAAGATGTGTGGATTTTTGTAGCCATGTGCCTTTCGGGGGGG
>OMKP01023146.1:0-18997 GCA_900302375.1 Bathygadus melanobranchus
CACACACACACACACACACACACACACACACACACACACACACACACACACACACACACACACACACACACACACACACACACACACGGTTATTTCCAGGGCTCTCCAACAGCAGGACACAGGTGGATGTTGAATAAAGAGGTTTATTGCAGTTTGTAGACAGGAGAGCGCTAGCATTGTACCACCTGCTCTGAGTGTGTGTGGTGATGGCTACTATAACCTGTGGGCATTGATTAGCAAATGTATCGCCGGTGTGCAGCCTGGTTGCTTAAACCAACCGCCAACCACCAAAGAAACAAGCAAAGTTCATCGACAACCTTTGTAGAATTGATCGCAGTCGCTAGGCAACGTGGAAGAAAAAGGAGTAGTGTACACTTTCTCACAGAGGCAAAAGTGTCACGCGAGATGAGAACGCTCGGGAGGCAAGGCGGGCTTGAAGTGTCACCACAAAGCGCCCGCGACACAGAGCTCATTCCTGTTCTGTTTTGCCAACTTCGAAGCAGAGGATCTGAGATCTCGGTGTACGGTTCCCATGGCACGTTGACGGTGTAGACGTTGTGCGCGAGAGAGCGTGTTCATGTGAAAGTTGATTTCCCCACAGTGGTTTACCCTTATTGTTCAATTGGTTGTTAGCCGAATGCATTCGTGGCAGTTCTGTGTTTCTGTTGCCTGGCAACCGGTCCAGTTACACAGAGAGAGATCCAGTTTCGCTTCCCCTTTAAACTAGCCGTGAGTGCTCTATGGTGAATGTATACGTTTAAACAACTCACTCGGCAACAATTCCGAGCTTCGATTTTACACGCCTGTCACTGGTTGTAAAGACTATTAGCCGCCCCCCCTTCACTCCCTCTCCGCCAAGGGGGAGAAGGTATTCGATGTATTGGCTAGCTCTATTGGTTGTGCTCTTTAAGGAAGACAGTGACTTAGCGCGGATGTTGTCAGGATTGCATTGTGTTGAGAGCCTCTTCTACTCCCAAGGCCATGTAACCATGGCACAAGGCCTGGGCGATATATTCTTGTACTGTCAATTAATGACGATATAATACCAATCAATCACAACTTCATTATCTGTCCATGCTATCGTCATGCACGTAATTTGGAGCTTAGCGTCGGTTAGGTTGCTTTTTTTCCATTTCAGAATAGGCCTATTTCACATTAGGACCATAACTTGCTTTCTCTGACATGCAGCCAATAAAACTAAATACAACCCAAACAAATATAATCACTTGGGGCTCCTGTAACTTATGTGGGCATCTCCCATTATTTATGCCATTTTACAGACATACGGGTTCATTAAACGGATTCATCACACAGTCGATAGATTAATCGATAATGACAACCGTTGGTTGCAGCCCCAGTAGAGGATGCCAAGTTAACTACACAAAAGGCTAAAGGCTAATTTCCAAGTCCCCCTCAATGACAATGTGCAGGTGCATGTGTATGTGTATAAAACACAACAGTATCTTTCCCGAGCTGGCAGACAGGATACAAAGCACCAAGCTAGCCTGCAGACCTTCCTCTGAGAACCAAGTAGTTAAAGAGCCCTGAAGGGGCCATTTTCTAGGTGTAGGCTAATAAACGATGTAAACAATAAGATGTTATCTCCAATGATAAATAGCCGTGTTTAAAAGATCTACATTACCCACACCCAAGGGTGTGCCGTCTGCTATGACCAAACAGCTGTGGTAACATTACACAAAGACCACTCCTGTGAGTACCTTGTGTAAGGTACTCACTGTAACCACTAAGTACGTTTTCTAATATAAATGAATGATAATGGACAAGATATGACAACGATTTGACAATCTTCAATTTGATCTCACACCTGTCGAATTGCCTCATAGGTCATAGCATGCACCTGAGTGGCAGTCGTCTGGTGTGGATTCTAACACACAGGATTTTGAATTTCTGGACAACCAAAACAAGCCTAAATGTTGGGAGTTCTGTATTAATACTGTGATGATACACATTTCCATATGACAGACACACACCTACATATGGACTGACGGACATACAGAGATAGACAGACCGACTTGCCTGATGTTGATGCCCTGCTTGTATATCTTGCATGCGTCTGAAGGAAGGATCCTGGACAGCAAGGGCACTGCAACACAGGGCAGAGATGGATGACAACCCAGCAGAGAAGTCCACAAGCCTCGTGAGGGAGTGATTCATAGATACAACCTAAAACATTCATTAGGCTCTGGCGACAACCATGATAAAACACCTCGCCAACACTATGGACGTCATTGGATACTTTCATTTTTTTGTGTGATCACCCCTTTGTGGTGAATACGCAGAGAAAACAACCAAAACTGGTTATCAGTGTCTGTTCAGACATAAACAATACGCACGTTAAAGCCCTGGTCATGATAATCCAATACAGCCATACAACTACAAAAAGATGAACAGACACCAATGCTGGCTCAGTTCTAGGCCTCACTGTGTTTTTACAACAATGGAATATCCCACCCATTTCCATTCATTATCCTCGACGCAGCCTCACACTTGCAAATACTAATCTATGCAAAGTCATAGTTCATAATCTACAAATCTGATCAAATGAGAAATATACATTTAAAAGGTAAATATGGAACAAAAAAAAAAGGCAAATGTCCCATCTCTCCAATCAAATCACAGGACATTTGATGACATCACACGCCCCCCCCCCCCATGACATCATAACTAGCCTTCGGTCAATACATCCGAATCCTACAACCCTGTGTAACCCCGGTGCAAGCACAGCTTTGCGCAATATTTATGCTGTCACAGACCCTGCTCCCGGTGCACATCCAATGCACAATCGTCACAGGGGTGTTAATAATTCACAAGCGATTACACAGCACTCTAGTCCAGGCCTACTCCATGGTGACCGGAGACACCACCACAGCCGCGCCACTGAGTCACATCAAGCCAAATTAGAGTTAGTGAATTCAGTGCATTCCACTGTCAAAACAATGCCTTGCCAATGTTATATGACGTCAAGGTTACCATTCATTTCTGTTCTGTACTGTACTGGTAATCTGCTTTTTGTGTTGATTATGGAGTAATTTAGCTCATGGGGTTTAGCTTAATAACTCGGCCCAGGGCGGTGTCTACCATGGTTATCCAAATAGTCAAGTCAATTTATAAAGCACATTTAAAAACAGCCAGAGTTGACCAAAGTGCTGTGAGTTAAAACAGCATGAAATATAACCAAAAATAACACAGAGAACAGATAAAAAGACGTGCGTGATACGGATAATTGAAAAAGACTGAAAGCAAGCGAGTTAAAACAGCAGAAAATATAACAGACAGACAATAACACAGAGAACATAAAGTAAAAAGGCAGAAGGTGTGCATGGCACGCAGAACGATTCCAAAAAGACTCAAAGGCCAGGAAGAAAAGGTATGTTTTTAGTCTGGATTTAAAAGTGTCCAAAGAAGAGACAGACCTAACAGGGAAAGAAGTGAAGTAGCCACACACTGTTTGTATTTGTGCCCCAAGAAGGGACTTCTAAAGGGTTATTATATTTGTTTCATGCTTCACCCACTGAGGACAGCAATATGTGTGACATAACGCTAATTAACAGCCACCAGGGGGAGTATGTTCCACCATACTGTCATTACACAGAAAGCTATTCCAATTACACTGAACCACATGCACACATCAAAATATAGGTGATGAATAAGAAAATAAACACACAAAATATGAAACAAAAACGTTGCAAATGATGGTTTAGGTGTAGTTGTTAACTAAAATGTCTAATATTTTCCAGACAAATGTCATTAGACAGTACGATGTGGAAAAGCAGACTCACCCCAGCTCTGGAAGTCCCAGTGAAGCTCCAAGTAAAAGTCTCCCAGCTGAAAAACAACCAGGATAGGATCGTTGGCTCAAAACAAAACTAAATAGGTGTGATGGTGTGTGTGGCATGTGTGTGGTCGGTGGCTGGTTTAAGCAGCCTCATTTGGCCCACTTCGCTTAGTACTAAAAAAGGAACAGTCTAGCTTGTATACAGATACATCCCCTCAACAGAAATCTACTCGATATAATGTAACCCATGGTTACTAGAAACCAAAAACACACAGAATAAAGTTAACTTTTTTTTTTAATAATATCTTCAAACAACAAGTTCATTTCGAAGCTATATTGGTGAACGCGTAGTCACGCCACAGTAAGTGGCTGGCCTAGTTTTGATAGACGGGTGAAAGAGTTACGTTATTATTTGACGAGTCACTGCTTGTGCAGCCTGACTTAGAGCAGCGACTGACATGTTTGTGGTGCGCCATGACACATGTACACGTGTGGCGCGAGGAAGACGGCGTACCGCTGCGACCTTGTGGCTAACTGCTAGTGTACGGCGCGCGCGGTTCCAAATAGCTAAGCGTTATCGCGTTGATGTTTTATGTAGTTCATTGAAAGGTGTGATGACAGAAAAAAGAACAGGTGAATGAACTGTATAGTTATTATCAGGCTGGCTTCTTGCGGGGCCGGGCTGGGTCTTTTTGGTGTCAGGATCTTTCCTCCAATGTTGCTGCCCGCATCAGTAGAACACGAAGAAGAAGAAGAATGAAAAGCTATGCCTATACCTTGTGCCGTTTCCGTTTGTCATTTAAAAAAATATCACAGCTCAGTTGTTTCTGTTTTATTGTCATCCTCGCCTATGTTGCGTTCACCGTTGTGGGCAACGTGGCAATGGCAATAAAGTACACAGAAATCCAATCAGAGAGAGACAGAGGTGTGTGTGTGTGGTGCACCTCTTTCAGGGCCGTCAGCAGCTTGGGTCTCTTGTCCTCCACTGTCTCCCTGGACTGCTGCTTCAGTTTCCTCAGCAGTGCTGTGACTGAGAGACGGAGAGAGTGAAGCAGGGAGACAGACTTGAGTTTGCAGCTTTGTCATTCACCTCATGCTCATATGCTGCTACAAGCCTGTAGCTGGATATGCGGTGTACGACAAGACAAACTACAAAGAGCGGCTGTTTACAGGCAGTTAGACACTCCCAGTGGCCACGGCTAATCTGAATAGCCCCGGCAGACCCGAGGAATAATAAGGGATGGAAGACAGGCCTCACCGGTTTAATTAAACTATATCAGAGGTGAACACAGACATATCGAGAGAGAAAGAGACAGACAGAGAGAAACATAGAGAGTCCACACGCGCTCAAATCAATAAGCAAATGGACACTTAAGGAAAGACAAGGAAGAAAGTGAGAGCATAAAAGGACAGTGATGTGAGCTGTGTGTTATGTGAAGCGTGTGTGTGTGTGTGTGTGTGTATGAGGGCACAACCCGGCATCACTGTGTGAGCAGGGTTTTTAAGCGGAAGTGCCGTAGGTGCGGCAGCTCGATGTAGATAACAGAGCTGGCGTGACCATACACGCAGAATGACGCAAGCGGTGATCAAACCAGGAAGCAGGACCTTGAAAGGAAGACATGAATAACCAGGAGCGTCCACGCAAATAAGGAGACTGCCAGCGCCTTTAATGAGCTACGGGATGGGTCTATACCCACAGATGCCACAAGACCGGATTAACCAACCTTTTACAACAGCATTCCGCTGGAGTGCCAACGGTGTTACAAGAGAACCCAACTCTGTGTATAGTAACATTCAAATCATAACTTAGAATGGATCCCAGCGTGACTAGAGAGCTTTCGTTCGGGCGTTCGTTTAATGTGGGTGTTTACTAGATGAAAAGCTGAGTATCATTTAGCTCCTCTGCAGAAACACATTCGGATGTTTAGGCAAGACAATCAATTACAGGCCAACAGAAAGTCTAAAACACAATAGAGTAATGAAAACAAAAGGATATGTCTAACAGGATGGGTGTTAAAATTGATTCACTGCTTAGCAAGCCATTAGCCAGAAAGTGTGCATGTGGATAGTCTGTGCACACACACACACACACACACATTATCCATCCACATGCACTCATGGGCCTCAGGTGTAGACCTGGTGGTTACGGTGAAGTCAGCCAAATGAAAGCATGGGCACCAATTTACCAATACAGATAAAGTGTACGCAAGCACTATGTCACAATAATGTGTGGCTCTGTGATGGTGAACAATGACTCGTTGTTGGTGGCGTAATAGGGAACTTTTTTCAACAAGATGAAAAAGGTATTCATAGTCCAAATGAGCTCAATTGGATAATTTGACATGATTCATATTTTTCAGTATTTTCCATATTCTACTATCACATTTTGTTTATCTCCAATAATTAATTGAGTTAGATCTGGGATCTGGAACGTTCAGCATCCATTTCATAAATAGTTAAATCACAACAAGAGCCCAAAATTAAATTAGCTTGCTTTTCTTTTTTTGCTTAGCATTTCTGAAGCTATGAGCAGCGATTGTTCGTATTTAAAAATCACTAAACGGATTTTACGGTTATCAAAATTAGAATCAATTAATTATCTGCCAATATAAAAAAAAAAGAAGAGAACAGACTTGCGTTGCCTTTGTTGAGATTGTATTGCAGCAATTAAGAAGTGTCTCTCCCCGAACTAAAGATTCAGAGGGCTTCTATATATACACCGATCAGCCACAACATTAAAAGCACCTGCCTATAGGTCCACCTGGTGCTGCCAAAACAGTTCTGACCCGTTGAGGCATGGACTCCACAAGACCTCTGAAGGTGTCCTGCGGTATCTGGCACCAAATCCTTTAAGTCCTAAGTTGCGAGGTGTGGCCTCCCTGGATTGGACTTGTTGTTCCAGCACATCCCACAGATGATCGATTGAATTGAAATCTGGGATATTTGGAGACCAAGTCAACAGCTTGAAGTCGTTGTCATGTTCCTCAAACCATTCCTGAGCAATTTTTGCAGTGCGGCAGGGCGCATTATGCTGCTGAACCGCATAATGCGGTGATATTAGGCTGAGCCGGGGGATCGAACCAGCAACCTTCTGGTTGCCAGACAACCGCTCTACCCACTGAGCTACTGTCGCCCTATCATGACCTATGATTGGTGTATGATACCATGCCTCTACAGTTAACAGGATATTAGCACATATAGTATCACCAAAGGGCATTAAGCAATATTATTAAATTATCATTGGGGTACCTGTGGCCTATCTTCCACCCTCCCCAACCACACACTCCATCTTCCACACTCCAACCCACACTCACTGTCTTCAGTAATCTGATTAGATGTGAATTTGCGCATCTGCCATCCTGTTGAACTCATTGTTCTGGCAATAATTAGGTGGCTGCTTCTAATAATTCCCCCTCCCTCGTTTGTACACTAATGGACAGAGAAAGGGCCGGGAGGGAAACCACTTACCGGTCAGGTCCTGGGAGTGAGTGGACAACTGTGGCAGGTCAGTTCCCATAAAATCCAACAGAAGAAAATCTGTATGGACATCCCCTAGTAGAATTTGTAGCTCTCCGAAGGTATGGGTCCTTTATTTAAAATAGGCTTCCAGGCTTTAAAAGGATAACTTCGGGATTTTTCAACCTGGACTCCCTAGCCTCGTGAAACCATTTTGATCCCGCAAGTTCAAGTTCTGTTTGTTTCTAAGATCGGTCTGGCCAGGCTTCAAGTTATCGGCTTGTGGCCGAACCACAGAGTTCAGACCAATCAGCGACCTATGAGGAATTACTGGCAGCTACGGGCGTGGTGATAAGACAGATGGTACATCAGATCAACCTGCCAAGCATTTTTTGCAAGTGGCCTTTTCTAAACAGTTTCAAAGGACAACTTCCCAGTGTAACAGAACTATCTGGCGCATCAGGTTATATTTTCCCATCATTTTGGGTCTAATAGACTATAGAGGACAACAATTTTATAAATTGGTCCTTTTTCGAGTGAGATATTTACCTTACCTTTACCTTTCACTCGATTAGTTATTGAGTCTAACCAAGTCTTGCTCGAAAAGTCATTTCGTAGCTGATGGCTGAAGTAATTTCGCTCAATACTACGTTAGGCGACAATCATTCACTATATGTCTATATAAGTATTTATTGCTTAAATAGTAATAGTAAGTACACCGGTTATCTTCCGGGAGCCGGAGTGTTTTACACATAAAAAAGCAATACTTTTTAAAAGGATTAACTAAGTTAATATTGCACCGAATTTTAATATTTCCATTACAACAATAATATGTAATATTACGTCTATCTATACATTTAACAAGATATTATATTATGGTTATAATATGTTATGGTTATATTATTATATTGCAGACGTTTCGCAGCTGACGGCTGAAGCTCTCTCACTCAATACTGGACCAATTTCAAAAATTGTTGTCCGCATTAGTCACTTGGACTTGGACTCGGAATAAACCAAGGGATAAACCAAGGGTCGTATTAATAGAAAGACAACACCACACCGAGCTGGTGTTTTTATTCATTCAGCGAGGGAAAGAATCTCAATAAAATACAATTGCAACAATAAATATTTCAGCTTTTGTATGCAAGGAAGAACGTGATGCAAGTGTGAAAGAAACCCCCATTGCTTTTTCTCCATAGCCAGAGGGTAGATATCTACAAAAACTGAACATCTGGATGAAGGTCACATGGTTGCTTTGAGGTCATGAAAGGATAATTACTTGGCCTGAGACAAAAGACTTTTCTAGCACACTTTGTCAATGACTTGAAAATTAGGCCAATGGCAACATTGATAAATTATTTTGAGAGCACATACCAAATCTAGAAATGCCACACAGATTTAGAAGTGCATCTGCTACATGATGGATTCTGATCAAACGTTGAACGCCGCTCAATTAAAAACGTAATCTGTAGTCAAGTCACAACTTGGATTTAACAAATGTCGTGCACACATTAGTGACACCCATGAAGAAAAGCAGTTATTAATACTTCTCATTTCACACAAACGAAATGTCTTGAAAAACCAGCTCATAGTCTATCTCCTAGCTAATAAATAAGAAAATAGTTCTGCTGCGTTGAAATCTTTCATTTGCAATCTGCAGTTTTTGCATAATTTAGTCATCGGAAAAAGACCAAGTACACACATTAGAGCAGTAGACCAAAAAAAGTAGTGAAGGTGGATGTGCTGAAATAACATACCCACAAGAAACAGATGCCGGTACTACAGCTAGCACAGCGCTATAGCCGCCGCTGTTTTTTTGCGAGCAAGGAAAGCACATTTCCTTCTTACCCTAACCTAAGAGTACTTTTACAAATGCTGAGTCAGTGTGTGTGAGCGCACACACACTACAACTGTGAGGCAGCGCTGTGCTTAGCTAACCCTATAAAGCAGTCCATAGTGCTGAATAGCTAAAACAGACAATTTAGCTCCCGCCGTCTCCCGCACCCTCAATGGAAACCATGGAAGTCTATAAAATGGCAAGTCAAGTCCATTCGTTTTTGGACGATGCCGCGTCAGCAGTTTGTCCGTGAAATGCTGGGAATGAGTGCCACGGCAATAACATGGGTGTCACACAATATGCTAACAGAGTCACTGAGGAGCAAGACGACACCTGGTACCACCATACCATGCCGAACAAGTACAATAACGGTCCACCCAATGCATAGATTTTGACAACATGGGAAATTGAGAATGTAGATTTGATAAAACGGGACATTGAAAAATGTTATACATCAGAATATTTTACTTTCAAGTGAAGATCAGTTCAAGGGAATTACTATCGTTATTGTCAACAGGACTGTGAGAGCGTCAGTTTAGTTTCAGTTTTATTTGGAATCCAAATAAAAGTCTTCAGACTTGGGAGGAAAAAAGGCACAGGAGGGGCCAGTCATTGAATGAATTGCTTTTCATCAACATACAAAAGCCCCAATGCCTTCGCCTTGAGGAATGCCAGCCCCCAGACATCCACTAACAAGAAGAAGCGAGGGTAAACTTGCTTCACACTGAAGCATAGAAATGAAAATAAGTCAATAGCATCTTTAGCCCTGAGATAATCTCAGATCCAGCAGTCCTATTATGTTATAGCAGAATGTCTGGGGGGAGCAGGCACAGAGCCAGAGTCTGAAATTCTACCGAAGAAAACTCATTTGGGCAAGTGGACAAAGATTACAGAAGGTGTATTAAGGTGTAGAAAGTGTATTTCTATGGTGTTGACTTGAAACCGTGGCAAACATAATTGGTCGAAACAAATATGAAGCAAAACAAAGTGAAACTCCCATTCACCCAGATTTGAGATTGTCTGCAATCAGACTTTCGATATTATCTGTCTGATTTGTGAGACTGGCCCTGACGGAACCTAAGATACCTTTAAAAGATTAGATTTAAATGTTAGCTTAAAAGAAGCCATAAAAAGCTTCAACACACACACACAACTAATTAGTGACAAATTAGATGTGGAATATATGAAGCTAGGCTATAGGTGGGGTTTAATGGCCTTGTGGCGTATGGATGGGGGTGCCAGTGATGGACCATCGTCATGAATACTTACTCATTTGTCGGTCTCCGTAGCTAATGGCCTCTGCGAGGGGACTCCATCCCTGAGCGTTCTTCACCTTCACCGGTGCATTGTGGGCCAGCAGCAAATGGGCACACTCTGAAGAAAGACACAGAGGAAACACACAGTAGGTTAGCTCAACATTGTAATGCTGCAGTATAGAGATATGCCTTATTGACAGTCAATGAAGTCCTAGAGCTTAAGAAATTGATACGTCAATAATTTATCTGACAATTACAATTAGGACAGTTCCTGTTCCTAAGTTCGCCCATGGAAACACATGCAGCAGATTCACATTCAGATTGTAAAAAAAAGAAACCCTAACCCTAACCCCACCAAAGAAACTGATTTTAACTCAACAGTCTGCAATGTTCCCTCTCCAGCTGAAGCTGTAATTATGTGTTTGACTTCCTCAGAAAACGAAATATGTTTTGGTTTTCTCTTGGACCCGTTTTATAAGTGGTCAAAGGCCAGCTTAGACTTTATGGTCCATCTCAAGGTAAGCTACACACAAACGATACCCATATTGATGCATGATTCTAAAGTTGAAATGAGATTTTTTTCTCTTTACAGAGGAACTTGTAAGTGCCACACAAGTCCACTATAAATATGCTTTAGCCAATTTGTTTACAGGCATCTTGTAGGTAGTGTCAAGATTGCCCAAGTACTGTAACACTTCCCTCGCATGATCATCAACAAGTAGTAAGACACCATCTCTACTTTCTGAGTCAAGTGGAGTGATGGAAATCGGAGCATGATTTTTATGCTCGGCTGTCAGAATTGTAGTGTTATTAAACATTACACATTATTCATAACAAAAGTAGACACAGCATCACTATTAGCTCACTATCTTGGTTAACTAAACCTTTACCCGACATGTCGATGGATGATTCAATCTGTGGTTTGCAACAACAAAAGCCACGGTTGTTTATTACAGTACAATACAGTCACTCTTTGTCACAAGTTCTGTGAGTCACCCCTATGAACTGTCTGAACAAAGTTCAAAATTAGAAATGGCATTTGCACTGCAACACACCAGAAGCGCTCTAGCATGCGAGCGTGTACCACCTGCTCTGTCTTCATTCATCTACAAACTCTGTTTATTCAACAACATCCACCTGTGTCCTGATTATAGCAAGAGCTAACGGCTGCAAAGTGATAACAGCAGGAAGACGAAATAACATAACATAGAAAAGAACATCTCAGAGAGACTGTAATGCTCTAGCATATCTCCATACCATCCATCTCTATACCCTTGTTATGTTTAATTAATGACAACTTGGCTCTCGTAATCCAATATAAACCTAGTTACGTAGAAACGTTCCCTAATTAAAGATATCATTCAAGCCCAGTCCAGAATGGGGATCCTTGTGAGTGTTAATACAATTACAAGATTCATTTCGAAGTGACTAAAATATGTATGTATGTATGTGTGTTGACCCATGCCTGACCCAATTCAGCATCCAGCTTCAATTGTGTAGCCAGGCCACCCCAAACAGTGGGGAGCACGTTGTAGAGTGCTGCTGAATGTTATCAGCAGGTTCTCCACTTCAGAGCTCTCCCACTGCCGTTGGTGAAGGCGTGACCTTTATTAAACACAGCCACGCTAGCTTGAATCCACAGCAGCACCCCACAAATCAAAAAAAAAAAAAAAAAGACCATATCACCGCCTGCATTAGTGTGCATCCCTGGCTCTGAGCCAGGATTACAGTTGGCTGGTGGCAGAGGTTACCATCGGAAAACAAGACTTTGCATGAGTGCACAAGAGCATCACTAGCTGATGCAAGGCTTTACTCTGAAAAAAATAAAATAACCACTGACCCATATATGAGCCAACTGCCCAGCGACTGTGTAATAACAATAATGACAGCATTTACCAGATCCACATTGCGTAACGAGTACAGACAGAGAGAGCGTGTGTCATGGATACAAGCAGTGGGCCACGTGTGTCGGCCTAATATGGATGAGCAAGAACATTCCTCTTATTTTCCTGACTATTGCATTTCCAGCATGCTGACGGCGTCAGCATATATCCACTCGCTGTAAAGGAACTTCTCTTTCCATGTGACTGGATGTGAAGATGGAAAGAGAGCGAGAGGTCTGCGGAGCTGCGGCGTCTTGTGCTTGTTGTGGATGTCAGTAGGCCCTTTATGGCACCATTAACATCAATGGGAACAGTTAAACAGCACAACACGAGGCACCCGGACTATGGCCGTCCTCTGTAATGATCATGGCTACGGTTTACCATCAGTGAAGCACAAAAGCGTGTGACTGCCGTGTTGTGGTATATTGCAATGTCATTATCCATTTATTATATAGGCCATTATCTTGATGATGTGCAGCCCCTACTTTCAAAAGTGCAAGGCCTTTCATGTCATAATAATCTCCAGTAATTGTGTGTTATTGTTACTTTCATCTATTTATTTCATCCAAAGCAACTCACAGTGAATTCAGATAGAGGTCATTATGGAGCAGGGTCATCTCACTGGCCGATCAAACCCAGAAGCTTTTAGCTGGTAACACCCTAACTGCTATGCTATCCTGCCCCCTGTACTAATCTAATCAATCTACTTTATCTCAATAAAAACTACGACTACAGACCACATATTGCGGTGTCCCAACACTCAAGCTGCTCTTTTTAGTGCTGACCTGATTAAAACACATTTTGGGAGAGTTGCGTACTATCTTGACCTACACACACATGCACACGCGCACACACACACACTAAAGAAAGTCTTTCAGACGTGTGATTTAATTAGTATAGTTGCATGGAAAGCACAAAAAAGGAACACAACCAGATCGTAGAAATGTGTTGAACAATGTGGAAACCGGAATCAAATAAAGCCTTCTGTGAGACACTAGCCCTGGCCTACGTGTCCCTAATTGTTGACAGCAGCACGCAAATGTGTAAAAGAGATTTCAAAAAGTGCTTCACCGGTTTTATACACTTTTCCCAGACTCGTCGCTCGTTGAGAGCATCTGCGAAGAACACCGTGGCTGCCAAGGCCGACGTACAACACGCCCGCTAACGGCACTGGCCACCTTCTCATCGATGGAGACAAGTCAAATCCATCACAATACGCCTGTGCACATGAGGTAGACACAGACATAAACCGGAAGAAGAGACAAGGACACGTGCACTCAAACACACACACACACAATTGGCGTGCACAGACACAGCACGTCATCCTCTACGGCTGCCACACCCCAAATCATGACATCATCCCATAGCTTTCAGCATGTCTGGCTGCATGCATCCCCCAGTGGACAAGTACCCAATAGTATCGAGCGCTCATTAGCGCAATCAATCCCACGGTGTTCAGCCTGTGCTTGGGCGCCTGCGCTGGGCTAACAGCTGTGCTAGCAGGCAGTGACAGAAGCGATTCTAAAATAATCACATTTAGCGCATGACAAGGCAAGCAGCGCTAAAACAAACAAACAAACCAACCACAGAGCAAGAGCACAAATAAATCAGATACCGAAACCCGCTCACTCAGGGTAACCTCTGAATTTTAAAAAGGGGACATTCATTTTTCAATAGCGTGTGCCCAACGAAGCCCGCCAATGAAATTAAATATAGGCATTGACTCACAATGGGCCGACACATTAATATTTTAAGTGAGTGCTTTCATTCAAGCCGGTGAAACATCCTTTTTAAAACTGAATTGGGGGTTGAAAAGGTTGTGCTGAAAAGAGTTTGTGAAGGAAGTCATGACAAATTCATATTGCTCTTCAGACTGCATGTTACTCTGTGGTCAGATACGCAAGTTAAGCTGAACACATTAAATATGTATTGCACTACATTATGGTCATTACGATTAAAACATTGTATACATGAATCCCTTCCACTTCTCACTGTCCAAGCGCGATTTTAGCAGAAAGATACATTTTTTAAATTAGACCAATTAGTAAATGAATGTTAACTCTTCAGGAAAGATCAGGGCCAAAAGTAAACATGACATGGACTAGTTGCCAGGAAGGAACACATAGTAAAGACACACCCGTGAACATAACGCGAGCGAGAGCATGAACCAAAACAGCTAAATGCTTTGTTCCGACTATGATCAGGTGGAGAGCTCTCTAACACCTAACTCAAAATTATGCTATGCGTGAGTGTAGTGTCCTTTGGGGTTTCAGTTCAGTTCAGTTACCGTGTTCTTCAACAGTCTTTCTTTATTATTTCCTTATTAACGACGTTATTAACGACTGACAAAAGACCTGATGTATAACAAAGACAAATGGGCAAGCACAGAAAGACATACTGGCAGGTTTAAAGACAAACCAAGAGAAACCACAGAAACAGAAAATAAGAACATTATTCCCAGTACATGCGCACATAGGAAAATAAGCTCAAGACTGAACTGACGTTTATTAAAATGGCGCACCTTTGTTTCCCATCATGACAGCGAGATGTAACGGTGTGTTTCCTGGGGAGAGAGAAGGAGGTGGGTCAAACACATGTGCCTTTGAGCATTTAAAACAAAATAGCATCAGTCACTCAACATGTTAAGTTTAAATGAATTTAAAATAGAATTCTAAAAGAAAAAAGATGTGTCATTACTATTCTAGTCACACACAGTGAGTGTGTGTGTGTGTACACAGTAGGAGAGTAGAGGGTGACTCAAGGAAGTGTAAAAGCCCCACATCAAGTCCCTACAGCCCTCTACTATGCTTCAGAAGAAACCCAGTGGCAGCGATGGTGCCAGGAACTGTAGCGCCAACATGCTTTACCTCTGTAGCTGGCAACCCCTTCAAAACAAAGGAAGCCTGTCTGTCTGTCTGGGATTAGGTATCGCAGTGGCCAGTCCACCTGACCATGAGCTAACTGCAGTGGCCAACAAACCCTTTAGGTCAGTGAGCAAGGTGAGTGGTGACGAAAAGATGGCAAAATATATACACTTCTGTGTAATTATTAGGTTGCATTCTTGTTGCTATTGTGTGTCCGTTAGCGGGTATTCTAGCAGGTTATGGGTATATTGCCCAATGTCCTCCTCATCCATGAGCAATGGCCAACACCAACCTACTCCTTTGAATGGCCGGTCTGTGTACCCCAATCCAAGACATTTTAATGACTTCATAACTAATTGGTATTAACACCTGAACTTCAGGTGTAACAGTCTAGACCACGAGACTGAAGTCCTATGTAATTTGCAAGAGATGTTTACTCTAGTCACTAGGCCTATAGACTAGTATTTGTTTATGTGGGTAAATCAACTTCACCGCAACAATAAAAGAGGGATCGGCGGTTTGAAAATGTGACAATAAACATGTGGATAGAGTTGGGCTCTCTTCATGTTTATTGTCGAGAGTTAGGAGTATTGTTTTGTTGAGAGTTGAGCTGGGAATACGTTGCAAGGTGTTGGCCTTGGCAGGGAGTTGCCTCGCCTACCTCCATCTGCTCAGTGTTGGCCTACAGTGCGTCTTAATAAAGCTGAATCTTAGTATACGTTTACCATGAGCATTTTAGATCCACATCAAGATCAGCATAACGAGATCAACAGTTTAACTTACCATGGACGTCTTTCTGTGCTATATTTTGCGTGCGAATTAGGGAGGACAGGCGTCGGACATCTCCCTTAAAAACACATTCGTGCACTGGAAAGTCCTCACCACCAGCTCGTATGATGGGGTTCTTGTTGTTGTCATCGACAACATCCCCCGTGGTTGGTAGTGTGTTAGCATTTATATGCGATTGTTGATTCTCGTGTTGCTGTGTGGACGGCGATTTGACCAACTTGTGATTGCTGAAGATTTTACTTGCTCTGCTTTTGCTGTTCGTTTTGGTGGAGGTAAATGTCCCAGTTGCTGCCTCCTCGTCCGGTTCGAGTAAGTCCCCCTCCTTGCTCGGTTTGTGGTCCTTGCGCAGGGAGCGGATCTTCTCTCCGGTCATTTTCTAAACAATTGACAGTCAAGCAGAGGGTGTCGAGGTCGGCGTTGACCCTCCGGACGAAAAAAAGACGCAATTCGCTGGCAAGAATGCCAGTGGTACTTCCCACAAGCAATCTGAATTGCACTACATGAAAACAACGATTCTTCACCCAATAAACAAAAACAACAATGAAGACTAACAAGTAAACTGTGCTGTTCTTATGGATACAAAAACCGCCTGCTTTTCGCTTGTTCCCCAAACTGTCGGCGGCTGAACAACACAAGCGGCGCGCGTCATTTGACTCCTACGGAAGAATTAACCTCCCGTCTTCTGCCAGCAGCATCGCGAGAGTTCATAAATGCTACAATTGGTTAACTAGTCGTAATGCTCATACGTTACAATCGGCTACAATACGTACATACGTTACAATAATAACTGTTTCTCTACTTTATTCTTCTCTCATTATGATTTCTTGGTTGGCCTATCCATCCATATCACATTATTTTTTCATATGTATTTATTTGTTATATTTGCTTGTTTATTTGTGTATTTATTTATTTTGCGTATAGGCCAAGATTTGTTTTGTGGAACATTTATTTTTTTATTATCTGATTGATGTTATTATCTGATTAATTGATGGTGCGTTAATAAAATATGATGTCATGTTTATAGTTTTTTCAAGGTGTATGGAGAGAAGTACGGACCTGAGGCCTGTAGTACGAAGCAGGATTTGGCGTTAACTTCAGGGTTAACCGTGGGTTTTCTGTGTCACTACGGTGGTTTACTTTTTACCAGCGTACATCGTCATGGTAACTTACGCTGAACACCTGACCAGGTGACATGGAGGTGAGTGAGAAAAGGAGCAAATATTGATGATTAAGACTAACTTACTACTTAAGAATTACATCACAACAGTTTAATCCTAACGTACGACTCCTGTTGGCCTATCAACATTCTTTCTAGTCACTAGTTGTTTACTTTTTTAAAAACTTTTACTTAACTTTTTCATGTTCACTCCAGCTTCACCTTTCTTCAGAAATGAATGAATGAATATAGTATTATAATAGGCCTACATGTTTAGCACCAATAGACCAGATGGTTTATTGACGACAGCAACACAACTACCGCGTAAGTTCATGAAGCCACTGCCCGACTCTTACAGAGTCTGGGCTTATAACCACTTCTATACATTGGGAGGGTTTAATCATTTTAATTAGCCTGCTTATTCTCACATCATCTGCTTCTGACAGCTCAACAAAACAGTGTTATTTGTAGTTCCTACGTTGAGTGCACAGACAGTTTAAAAGCGCTTGCTATCTTTTGACCTCAGTTCATGCCCTCGTCTTAGTTTCAACTACCTTAGTGGTTGCCCAGATGCATGGTTTGCAACTTAGGCCTGTTTTACTCATAAACACAGAATGGGCGTTAGGCCTCTCTGCTCCGCTTCAAGGCCGCCCAATGAAAAGTTAGTTAGGCCAAACCAGATTGTGCCAGTTTTGACGTACAACCTTTGAACAAACATATGCTCTGTTTATCCTACGAATACACTGCACCTGCTTTGTTAAAAAGTGACTTGACAAATGACTGAATAGGCTGACACCCCCCCCATAGTCAAATAGCAGAAAAGCCAATATCAAATATTCGTCACATTTAACATCCGTGTGTGATGTATGGTTCGATATACAATCAAGATGATGATAATGATAATGAATCTCATCTGACATTCATTTAATATAGGCTAGCCTATTCGGTTCAGTGGACATTTTCAGATGACACAAGTTACAGATGACGTTGCATCAGTTGGCTTCAGAGAAAACATGCGAGAAAGCTTAGCTCGCGTAAGCAAGGGTCACGTGTGCTACACGCCCCTATTAAAACACCAATCGGTGGCATCCTTTCTACGTTAAGATGCTCTGGTTGGACTAAAGGTGTGAGGTTATTGCCCGTCTTTATTTCCTATGTTAAGTTACTAGATAGACGTCCGAACGTACAGTGGGCGGTACCTTTCGCCGTTACGAACCAATCCGCGATTAGTTTGTAACGGAGACAGGCACCGCCCACTGCGCGTCGGGATCAGTTATTGGTTGGTAACGGAGAGAGGTACCGCCCACTGTACGTTCGGATCAGTGATTGGTTGTTAATGGAGCGAGTAGCAATCGCCGGACCCGGTCTACCACGAAACAGATCAAAGCAATCCTTTCGGTTAAACGCACTGCAAGGTGTATTTGCTGCTGTATGCCGTTCATCGTTAACATGGCTTCTGCGCAGAAAGAGAGCGAACACAATGATCTTCACTCCGGCTTCCGAACAGCTTTTAAGTCATTCGCAACAGAGGCTATACACGTTGGCCAGGAGCCAGAGCAATGGAAATCAATGGCAGTGGTACCCCCCATTTCTCTCTCCACCACGTTCAAGCAATACGGACCCGGGAATCATGCTGTAAGTGTTGCATCACAAACCCTTTTCACATATCACCAATAACAGGGTAAAGTAACTTCATGTTCCAGTCATTGTAACATTAGGTCGGTTTTATTTATGTCAGTCGCAGCACCAGCATGGTCAGTGTATATTTACTTGACTACTAGACTGTGTCTATACTGGTGCGCATATCTAAATCGAACAAACCCATAATTAACACTTGTCTTTTTCCTTCTGTGAAAAGGGTCTATTACTTGTCATTCTCCGTCTTGTTTGTGTCAGGATTCCTACGGGTCCTTGAAATACTTGAAAGTTTGTGAATTTGACAAAAAAAACCAAGATCTTG